>JAYEVK010000327.1:0-127694 GCA_036346275.1 Otatea glauca | reverse complement strand
AGTTGGGGTTCCACAAACCAATGAATGGCGAAAAACTAACAAAGTGTCTAGCTGTAATCTAAGCAAATCCATCTATTCTAGCGATTTACTACTGAATATATATGAGGAAGAGGGCAAGGGAGGCGGCCAAGGGTTGGCCATGTAACCTAGGTCGTACAAGGCCTTTGGGCCCAAGTGGAAGTGTCATGACACCTGTAGTTTCAGTATGTCATATAGTTTTGATGATTCCTATCGAGTCACAAGTATTTTGAATGTGAAACCACTTCCGTTGGAAATCTCTCATCGTGGGCTTCAGTAGAGTCCAAGAACATCTCAATCGGACTTAGATGACCCTGATATGGTCGCTTTATTGGCTTGTTGTCCCGAGACTCGAACCAAATTTGGAGTCCGACTTAAGATCGACTTTGAGTCCAAGTAGATTTGGACTTCGAGGATGACGCCTGTAAGCTTGTGATGCTTCTCCCATATTCCTAAGCAACAAGACATCATAAGAATTTAGTAGCAACCCATCCAAGAAAACATGAACAGCGAGGAACGAGTTCACCCGTGGTTTAATTGTTGCGACGTGCTCTTGTAATTGGTCCTTGTATATCTTAAGGAGTCGTGTTGCACGATCCGAAGGAGTGACGCCCTCATCATCCTCCCTCCTTGAATTGGAGTCGCCCTCGACTCAACCTCATCTTCTTCTCCAAAGTATGGCTTCAAATCAAATGTTAAATGTGGGACTAACCCCAAAATCTGCATGTAGATCCAATTTGTATGCATTGTCGTTGATTTTCGAATTATTTTAAACGGACCATCACTCTAGGTATCAACTTTGATTTTCTTAATTGAACCTATCCTTTCTCAAATGCAACCAAACCAAATCACCCAGTTCAAATTTTATTTCTTTCCTACCTTTACTTCCAGCAATCCTATACTTATCAGTCATGCGCTCTATATTCTCTTTAGTTGTTTCATGCAACTTAAGAATAAATTTACCATGTTTTTAGCATCCAAATTAAGTTTTTCCGTTGTGGGCAAAGGTAGTAAATCAATAGGAGCACGGGAATTAAAACCATACACTACCTGAAACGGACTTACCTTGGTGGTGGAGTGTTTCAACCTGTTGTAAGCAAACTCAATATGCAGTAAACACTCTTCCCACATCTTTAAATTCTTCTTTAAAACAGCCCACAACATGGTGGATAATGTGCGTTTAACGACCTCTATTTGTCCATCTGTTTGGGGATGACATGTAGTAGAAAACAGTAGCTTCGTCCCCAATTTTTTCCAAAGTGATCTTCAAAAGTGACTCAAAAACTTTGCATCATGATCCGAGAGAATATTATTAGGCACTCCATGTACGTGAATGATTTCCCTGAAAAACAAATCAGCTATATTTGTAGCATCATCGCTCTTGTGACAGGGCATAAAATGTGCCGATTAGTAGTGCCAATTGGTGGTGTGGATTTTGGAATGGACGGGCAGATTCACATGGCCCAAGAGGGGCCCTAAGGGGCAAAACCTTAGCGAGCAAGACTCGAGTTTAGACAGGGCATTATAAAGGCTTTGTCATGATATCTCTGCAGCACACCAAAGGAAGTGTGCTAATGACATTGCACAAAGAGATGATTATGTCTTGTGTGTAAAGCAGTACAACTTCTGGAGAGTGTAAAAGTAAAACAACATAGAAATTTTATAAACTAGATTCAACATGGTCAAAGCACAACTTGCCTTGGAAAAGGTCTTGTTCTTGCTCTGGATTTGCTCTTGAATGAACGGATCTTCCTCGGATGCTCCGAGTACTTCGACGTCTACGTGTAACAAGGGAAAATATGAAATAAATACCAAAATAGAGATAAAACAAACCCCAAAAATAAAATTCACCAATAAATAGTTCTTAATTTTACAAATTTTTGGAAATTTGAATCACCTCAATCGGACCTCGTATAAGGAGAAACAGCTCTCCGAAAATTTAAAAATAATAAAAATCAGAAAATTAGAAAATCAATAACAACCCGAATTATTTTTCTATTGAAAAAGCTATTTATTACGTCACGCTAATGTCAGCATCGTGTCAGCCCTACCTGGACCAATCGCCGATCACCACGTAGCACCGATCCAAGATCTGACGGCCCACATCCACCGGTGCCCCTCGGACATTCGGCCTAATGTGGAAGCATCCACGTGGCGCACATCGACAAGGGCTCAAGAGAATCAAATAGTCAAGAACTCACTTGAATGCTGGTGATGGAACACACAGCGATGTACCACCGATCGCGAAGACGAAGCACCCTAATGGCGTTACGAGGGTTCACCCACGGAGTTTTTTGGTGAATCCGAAAGCCCTTGGTCTTGCGCACTTGCAGGTACCTTCAACGTCACTAGAGACACGCTATCGATGGAGATCAACTCACAAGAATGTGATGGTGAAGCTCCTGCACTCCGACGAGAGAGATTTGGTGAACCTGAGTGCTAATGGCGATGATTCCTGGGGCGAAAGACGCAGGAGCTCACGACAAATCTCAAGAGTCTACCCATCCCTTAAATAGCCCTGTACAACGTGCTAGATCCAGAACCCTACATCTACATGGCGGCGGACTCCATCTCTGACTCGGCGGTGGCTTCGTGAATATGACGCACATCCACCGTCCATGTGGCAAGACAGAAGGTCAAGATTCACTGTAATGTGTTGCAATCCGATACGTGCATGGGATCCAACGGCTCCGGTTGGATAGAGACCTAAACCATCACGTGCAAATCTGCAATGTTCACTCATGATCGAATGGCCAGCACCTAACCGCTCGGGTCAATCCTAACCATTCGCCTAAATCCAACTACCGACGACTTCCTTCTAGAACTTGGGCACGTAAAGCTAATTGGGTCACGATAAAGATTGGTCCGATCAAGTTGATCTATGGGCTTTCGGCCTAAACACTATTCTAGGTTTTTCTAAGATTTTCTAAATTAAAATAATTCAGATAATTCAATTAATTTATTTAAGGTAAATAAAATATCAGGAAAAATCTAAGAAAATTCTCATAAATACTTTAGGATATTTAGAACTCAAATAAAATATTTTTGCCTAAAATTTATTTCAGTTTTCTTCTATAATTAATTAGTTATCACAAAAGGTGAATATACTTAATTTAAAATAAATTCAAATAAAATCCAGAAAAATCTTATAAATTCGGACAAATCATAAAATACACAAATAACACATTAACTTAAAAAAAATAAAAAATTGGGACGTTACACCACTCCCTGAGCCTAGACCTAGTGCATGCTCACTCCTACAGGAATGTACGTCATAATCGATTCTTTTTCATCATCACAGTCGATTTTGGTAGCGATACAAAGTCATTAGACAGTGATGAGGAGGCACTATCACAGTCAATTTTTGCTGATGGTGGCAAATTATCATCACAATCGATTCTTATCTAGAACCGATTGTAGTAGGGTGTACATTGATGAGGACATCCCTCCTTGGGCCCAAAGGGGTGCTGCGACACCTCCACTTGGGCCCAAAGGTCTTGTACGACCTAAGGTTGCATGGCCAACCCCTTGGCCGCCTCCCTTGCCCTCTTCCTCATATATATTTAGTAGCCGTCGCTAGAATAGATTTGTTTTGCTTAGATTACAACTAGACACTTTGCCAGTTTTTCGCCGTTCATCGGTTTGTTGAACCCCAACTCGTGTGCTTAATATTATTCGCAATTTTGGATTGCATCTTCTACGTTCTTGCTTGTGTTCTCGATTCACATGCAGGGATAAGCCTTCTTGGTGAGGTCAACTGTGTTTGTGAGTGGTTGATAACCAATAGAGCCATCGTAGCGATTGCGTGGTTCGAATCAATTCGATTGGAAGCCAATCGCCAACGCCGAAGTTCTCCACCAATTGATTGAGTACTACCGCCGCCGAAGGTAAGGCCACCATTCCCATAAAGTGGTATCGAGCCTCTGGTTGCGATAGGTAATTATTGTATCCCCATTTTGTTTTGCCATCATCCTAGAGTACGTAAAAATTACCCCACAAAACGCTCATCATCGGTTCCACTGCCCTACAACCCCTTGTG
Organism: Otatea glauca; assembly: GCA_036346275.1. Taxonomy (NCBI): domain Eukaryota; kingdom Viridiplantae; phylum Streptophyta; class Magnoliopsida; order Poales; family Poaceae; genus Otatea; species Otatea glauca. The sequence goes on along the minus strand of JAYEVK010000327.1, from coordinate 123,637 downwards.
CCTTTGCAATTTTTGTTTTAGTTTCTCTTTGTTGAATTTGTGTCCGTCGCCATCGCTTTGTTGTTGGTTTGAGGTCGTGATCCTAGTTTCTAGTCATCCCTTTCCATTGCCCCAATTCTTGTTTGCACCATTAGTCATCCTAGCACCGCTAACCCCGAACCGAATTGAGTCCAACTCGGTTTGTTCTTACTCCGCTTTGCATTATATATCCCGCCGCAAGCTCTAGATAGGTCACGAGCCGCCTTGTGTCAATTGCCTGCATCACCACCCTTTTCACCCGCGATCCTATTACTATTTTAGCCCTAATCGAAGGAAGAAGTGAAGTCGCAGCAATTTTAGATTGCGCAAAGATAAGTAAAAATGGCATAACTTTTACATACGAACTCGATTGTGGCGTATTTTTTGTTTCAAGAGGACGACGACGCATCTGAAAAATCCATAGGTCTATAGACTGCGCAATTTTGACCCTCAAATCGGCCTCTAAGACCGATATCCGACCCCAAGTTTGCTATGCTATTTTTGCCGTTTTGTCGGTCTTCTATTCAATGTGTTCTCTCGTTCCAAAATGTGAGATTTTCGTTTTGCCTTTGAGTCAAAAGAAGGAAAAGTGAAAAAAGGCAAGTGTAAAAAAAAGAGCCGTACTGAAAAATAAAAAAAATCAGAGAGAAGAGAAGAAGCAAAAAGAGTGAAAGAGAAGAAGATAATCAGATTGCTTGCATCCTTTGAGTCCTTTGTACTTTGATATATCCCTTGCTAGGTTGAACTAGTTCTATGAACACGTTTAGGCTAGCAACTGTGATAAGTACGTTGGACATTTATTCAGCTTGCTAATCTGATTTCGATATTGCTTATTCCTTGCTACTAAATATTGCCTTCTGAGCTCCACATACTTCTTATCAGTTCAGGTTCTCCTTTGCAATCGCCTCACTGATGCTCCAGTCACGGTATCACGAACCAGTCAACGGTTGTACCACTACTGCTTCGATAAGAACATTTGTAAGAGCGTGGTAAGACGCTTGAGAGCGAGTGATTCCACCTTCCACCACCAAGTAAGTTGATAGGGATAATACTCTTGTGTTGTCTTTTGTCTTCTACTAACAATGATAGGTTCGCAAGTTAAAGCTGTGGATGGAGAGGAGTGTATACCGAGAAATGAGTTTAACAACACGCTAAATGGCATCAATGCAAACATTGCAAAGACTAGTCGAGACAATGAGCATAGATTGGAGAGAATAGAGCAAAGCATTGCCAATCTGCTAACAAGGATGGAGAACTTTGAGAGACAGCCACCTCTCAATGGGCCTCGAAGAGTGGAGGAGCATGAAGAGTCTGTCGCGGGAGATGATGTGGATAGAGAAGACTGTGACGCCTTCACACGCCACGTCGCTACACAAGATATATGACAACAACAATGTTTGAATCACAATCACATGATATGGGAGGTAATAATTTTAATCAGCAAATGGTTGTGGATAAGATGATCCTTTTCTAAAGTCAAATTTACCATACCATCTTTTTCTGGTGTATATGATGCTAGAATTTATTTAGATTGGGAAATGACTGTTGAACAAAAATTTAACTCCCATCTAGTTCCTGAAGTGCATAGAATCAGACAAGCTACTAGTGATTTCAAAGATTTTGCCATCATTTGGTGGAACGAAGTAGTAAATTCTGGCTTACAACCTGATACATGGGATACATTAAAGCGAGCTATGCATAGTAGATTTATTCCTCCTTCTTATAAACGTGATTTACGTAAGAAATTGCAACGCTTGAATCAAGGTAATAGATCCAGAGATGAGTATTATCAAGAACTACAAATAGGTATGTTGCGTTGTGAGGTATTTGAGGTTGAAGAAGATAAGATGGCTCGTTTTTATCGGGGTTTATGAAGTGAAATTCAGGACATCATTGATTACAAAGATTATAATGATATCATTATATTGTTTTAGCTTGCTATGTTGGCAGAAAAAGAATTGCAGGGAAGACAACAAAGGTCCAGAAGCTACTTTCATAGTACATCTACACCAAAATTGACACTAGGGCAAGCCAAATCAACCCGCCTTCAGCTAATTGGCCCGCTGCCCTCTCCATGAGTGTTCAGCAGCACCCCACCATCGTCACGTGCACCCGAGGTGAGTAAATCTACTACTGTGCAGGTACCAACGAAAAGCTCTTCATCGGTTGCTTCCACGAGTCGTACGACTGGCATTGTGTGCCATCGTTGCAAGGGAATGGTACATGTCATGAAGGATTGTCCAAGTCAGCGAGCGTGCATCGCCACGGAAGAAGGTGGGTACATTAGTGCTAATGATGTTGAGGATGAATATGCTCTTGCAACTAACCTTGCAGATAATGAAGATGACCATGAGACGGATGGTGATGGAGAAGAGACTTTAGGTACCACTGCCACGGAGAATTACAGGACCATAATTGTGCAGCGAGTGTTGAGCACTCAAGTGGAGCAAGCGAAGAACCTACAACGCCATAATTTGTTTCAAATATATCTCATCGTCCAGGACCGTTGTGTTCGTGTGATAATTGATGGTGGAAGCTGCAATAACTTGGTGAGTTTAGATCTGGTCAAGAAGCTTTGCTTGACCACACGTGCACATCCTCATCCATACCATATTCAATGGCTCAACAACAGTGGTAAGGTGAAGGTTACACAAACTGCGAGAGTGCATTTTTCCGTTGGAACATACCATGATTTTGTTGATTTTGATGTAGTGCCTATGCAAGCATGTTCACTTTTATTAGGCCGTCCATGGGAATTTAATACTGATGCAACTCATCATGATAGAAGTTATAAATACACTCTTATGCACAAAGGAATGAAAATCACTTTGCTTCCTATGACACTGCCAAATTGTGCAATGTGACAAAGAGAGAGCTCAAAATGAGAATAAAAGAGTGCACTAGAATCGAAAATCATCAAGTAGCTAAGAACATTTTCCCACCTAAGAAAGACAAGAAAACACCTAGTTCTAAGTCCGAGGGAATTACATTAAAAGGTGGTGTTATGCTTGCTAACAAATCTGATCTTCTGAAATTATTGAGAATGAGCTGCCATGCTATGCTTTGATATGCAAAGAAGCTTTAGTTTCACTTGAGGATATATCTAGCTCTTTGTGCCTTCGTTTCAAACCTTTTGCAGGAGTATATGGATGTATTTCCGGCTGAGATACCCCTCGGATTACCACCTATTCGAGGGATTGATCATCAGATTGATTTGATCCCGAGAGCGACCTTACCAAACCGTGCTGCATATAGGACCAACCCGGAGGAGACTAAGGAAATTCAACGACAAGTCCAAGACCTTTTGGACCGTGGGTACGTAGACTCAATCCCGTGCACGTATCATTAGCATATTTGCTTTCCATTTGCATGTATGCATGCTTGTTTTATCAACCTGAGACGTGCGGTGTTCACGTCAAGGCCAAGTTTTCCGTCCGTACAGTTCGGCCAAGACGCGAGGCGCGATTGTTGGACACAGTTTGTTAACCCTCGATTTGTTTCCATTTTGTATTATAAATAGAGAAGAAAACAATAGAAAAGTTGCAACATTTTGCGGCACCAAATCACTGAGTGTTCTTCCTGTGTTAGTCTGAGGGATCGTGAGTTCGTTTGGTGTCGAATCACTGCCGGCTACAACAAGTAAAAGGGAATTTGCTAGTTGGAGTTTACGTGGGCGATTTAATCATAACTGGAGAATGTACCTAAGTTATTGAAGGTTTCAAGTCTCAACTGAAAAGGTTGTTTAGTATGAGTGACCTTGGGTTACTAAGTTATTATTCGGGAATTGAAGTTTGTTAGAGCTCCGGGAAGATTACATTTTGCCAATCAGCATATGCAACAAAAGTGTTCGAGAAGTGCGGCTTGCAAGAGTGTAACTGTGACATTCCAAAATTTGAGTTTTAGAATGTTTAAATTTGAAAATGAACCATTTGCATTTTTCTTGAATTAATTTCAGCTTAAATTGAATTTTATATTTATAAAAGGATTTAATTTGGCTAATCTATTCATCAAACAAAATATTTTCAGTTTTACTTGGGTTCATTATGCCTCAAGGAATTTTTCTGTATTTTTGTAGATTTTTCTGAATTTATTTGCTATTTATTTGGATTTATTTGATTTTATTTGAATTTCTTGAGTTTCCTAAATTCGGAAAATGTTTTATTTTCTAAAATCTCTGCGGGCCGAATCTTTCCATGGCCTACTCCTTTTCGCTACCGACCGCTCGCGTTGTATGTTCAAGCTCCATTGGTTTTGGTGATTGGTTTGATATTAATGTTTAATCATTGTTTAATGACAAATCTAATTTATGAGGCTAACATGTTCTATTAAGTCTTATTCTTATTAGTCTCATACTTGGATGGAAAATGGAAAACCTAAGGTATGCACTCGTATTCATTTTATTATATAAATGCATACTTAGAATCCAAGTTAAAGTATGAACTCTTCCATTGCTTTAGTCCAAATATGTGCATTATGTTACTAATTCATATATTCATGAATGCACACATCTAGGGGGAGTTGATAATTTAACTTGATGTTTCAATTGTATTGATTCATGTCCTCTTGTCATATAATATAAAGAATCAAGACCTTGAAACAATCTTTTGAGTATATATAACTTGTGTAGTTATATATACTCATGTCAATTTAAATGTAATTTTAATTGAGTTCGGTTGTCTTTTAATCAAATCAAAGAATATTTCATCATGTGTTGATGGTGTCTCTTTGTTGATTAAAGACAAGCGAAAAGTTCTTGAGTATAATGAAGCATTAGTTGCATCAAAGTACTCAAGACACAATTAATCTTTCAAATCGATTTGGGTTGTGCTCAATCAATCTTGGAGGCATCCATTATGTGTTAATGGAGTGCGGTGATGATTGAGACAACCGTGTTTGTTGACTAACATCTTCCATGAGTTGTGAAGTAGGTTGAGTCCAAGATGATAAAGAATCGGGAAAAGAAGAAGAAGTCATCATGTGTTCATTAGCTTCAAGAGGTGATTCCAAAGTAAAGAGAAGGGCTAGAGAAGGTTCATCATGTGTTGGTGAACAAGAAGAAGAAGATTTGATCCTCAAGAAAAGATGATTGGAAATCATAAAAGCTCCAAGTGGATCGCGTGCAAGCAAAGGTATAACTAGATAGGCTAAAGAGTCTAGTTTAGATCGCCGTACTATTAAGAGGGGTTGAGTCTTTTAACTTGAGCTTCATCATGTGTTGATGAACTCAATCCGGTTCACTCTAGCTCACTCTCTTGTTTGGTGTTTGCATGAAGTTAACCATTTGGCATGTGTTGCAAATGGGTGAAGCTTGTGCATTGTATTTTGTATGAGCTAAGTATTTGCACGTGTTGCAAATAAGGGTGCTCATGCTTGCATCTTAATTGAATCTTATTTGATTTGGTTTTTGCTTGGAGCTAAGTTTTGCATGTGTTGCAAATAGAGAGCTCATGCACTTGAATTTGTTGTGATTGTTTGTATGGTGCTAGAGATTTGCATGTGTTGCAAATAGAGAGCTCATGCTTTGGTGTTTTAGCTTGTGATTGGGTCATGTGTTGATCATCACAAGGCTAAGCTTGGTTTGGTTGCAAAATGTGTTTTTGCAAAGTGTTGACTTGTTATTTGCAAATGTGTTTTGCAAATAAGCTGGAAGTTATGAGGTTCGATCCTAGAGCATGTGTTGGCATTTGCAAATGTGTTTTGCAAAGTGTCAGGATCATGTGTTGATCCTTACATGGCTAAGAGGATTGATCTTATAGGTTCATGGTTTATTTATAATGTGTTTTGCAAATAAGTTGGAGTTATTATTTGCAAATGAACTTGAGATTATGGGTTTCGATACTAGAGAATGTGAATAGGGTTTGCAAATGTGTTTTGCAAATTGACTTGATCATGTGTTGATCATCACATGGCTAAGAGGATTATCTCATAAGTTCTTGGTTTATTGGCAAATGTGTTTTCCAAATAAGTTGTGCTTAATGAGATTCTTTGGAGTATGTGATTAACATGAGCAAATGTGTTTTACAAAATGTTGTGATCATGTGTTGATCCTCACATAGCTCAAAGAATAAATCTTTAATGGTTTGGAGAAAAGTTTTGTGAAAACCGTATTTTCTCTTTATGGCTGGTCCCTCTCGCCCTTGTAGGGCAGTAGCACCGCTTGGCCAGAGTACCGCTTATGGGAGCATGTCTTGCAGTCGGTCGGTGCTACCGCCCATGGTAGCCCCAGTAGCACCGGTGGTCAGTGCTACCGCCCCTCCGCCGTGTGGAAATTCCGAGAGGGATGTTTTGGGCGGATTGGCGGTCGGTGCTACCGCCATGGTAGGCAGAGCACCGGAGGTCGGTGCTACCGCTCCTCCGGCGGTGTGAAAAATCCGTAAGAGGTGTTTTGTGTTCGGCTTGAGTCCGGTGCTACGAGTGAAGGCCGGTGCTACGCCGGCGGTAGCACCGTTCCCAGGCTGGTGCTACGGATTTCCATGCGGCTATTTCAGAGTAGCCGTTGGCGGAGGCCGGTGCTACCGGGACTAGTAGGGCGGTAGCACGGGTTTCTTTGGACTTTGCTCAATTCGACCCCAACGGCTAGTTTTGGCTTGGAGGCTATAAAAGGAGGCCTTGGGGAGCAAGGGCAGTGGTTGTTGCTGTTGCTAGAGTATTTGGGTGTTTGTAGGAGTTGAGTGCATGTGTTGCCCTCTTCCATTTGCTTCTTGATCTAAGAGTAAGCCCTAATTGCATGTGTTGCAATTAGGAAGTGGATTGAGAGCCTCTTGTGCATGTGTTGCACTTGAGGAGGATCCTAGTGCATGTGTTGCACTTAGGAGGTCATCGGAAGTGCATGTGTTGCACTAGGTGATGTTCAAGCGGAAGGGCTTGACTTGTTACTCTTAGTGTTTACCGACACCTAGACGGCGTAGCGACGTCGTGCGAGAGCTCTCAACGGAGGTTGTGAGAAGTCCGCAAAGTTTGTGAAGGTTGGGCTCGCCTGCAGAGAGGAAAAGGAGCTACCACTAGTGGATTCGAGGTGGGTGCTTAATTCGTGGAGCCGGTCCAATTCGTTTGGGCTAACCACAACATGGACTAGGGGAGACCAGCAAGTCTCCGAACACCACGGTAAAAAGTATCGTGTCTCTTGTGCTTGCATTGAATTCATTATTTATATTCAAGCAATTTATATTCATAGAATTAAATTGATTGATTGCTTGTTTTTAGGATTGCAATATTTGTTAGAGACATAATTAGTTAAGTGCAGATAGTGAGCCTAGTCAATTTAGGCTTTGATTGTTAAAACCTTAGTTTATCGCCTCCGCATTATTTATTGTTAAGGTTTTGGCATAAGGATATTTAGGGGTGAATTGCTTTGTAGAAATTAGTAGAGCGAAAGATTTTCAAAAGCCGCCTATTCACCCCCTCTAGTCGGCATCCTCGACCTTACACGTCCGCCCAGCTCCTCTCCGCTCGGCCCTTCACGCGCTCGTCCGGCCTAGCCAACCGCGTGTCCCCGCTGTCCGATGCGCGCCATGCGTGTGGCTGCAATGCAGCTGCGTCGCCCGCGCCACCGCCGCCAGCCAAACCAAACCGCCTCATGCGCCGTTGCGGCGTCTGTCTGCATGATTGTAAGACCCCATTTTTATAATAATTATCAACAATGGATCCCCTATGATACAGTACTAGTCCCATGATCAACGGCTAGCACGCACAGATTACAAATTGAAATCACATCCATACACAATAATATTACATATGCTAAGCGTCTTGAAATTTACATATTATTATTACAAGCCAAAAGCTCAAAAAACAGCAGCGGAAACTTTATTTCTCTTGTAGTATGCCCATTCACCCTCAGGCAACAGACTGTAGAAAAACCTTAGTTAGCATGATCGATAGTCAAGGAAAATTTTACTAATCTTAAAAACTAATGCTTAATTCACAAATATATCTTTATACTTCTCTTTATCCTAAATATCCGTTAACATTCCTTATCTATTCTCAATTGAAAAATTCTAATCTTCTCTTTGTTTAAATCAGATGAATATTATCCTATGCTACGAGTCGGATGTTCATGAGGAAGCGGGAATTAAGGGAGTGCTAGCTAAGATGTTGGATGTGGCTTAGTATACTGAGAATCCTCGCTATATGGTGTACTATGTGGCTCTCAGTTCCTCTACAGTTGAGTATACAGCCCGACTGCATATTCCTGCCCGCCCTTCGTACGATGAAGGGGTGCGCAATTTCGAGGGCTATGACTCAACTATGGATGTTGCCATGAATGATGCTGCTTACACCGCCGTTGTCCGCCTGCACCATGCTCTCCCTGAGTTGCACTCTGGCTATCACTTGTATCCTTCCCGGTCACCGCTTGGAGATATCACTTACCCAGACCCTGCAAGCATTCATCTGGATAGACTTCACACCTTGGTGGAGTTTAGTAATGCTAGTGATGAGCATCACCTCCGTATAGCCCAGGAAGCAGTTGTCTGTCGTCATGTGGGCTACCTGGAGGAAGTGATCGCCCCATTTGTAAACATGGGGTTTATCTCTCGCTCAGTCTTAGGAAACGCCGCACCAGAGGCACCTCAAGTTCGAGCCGCACCTGCTGCACCCACCAGCCTTCGTCGCACCGCCCGTATGTCAGTGGGAGGTAGCCGACCCCGCCTTACCAAATGCGCAGCAGAATCCGGACCTTCTTCCCGTCGCCCCAAGACAACTCAGACACCCCGAGATGCTAGCTCTGCTTCAGCAGGAAGCTCCTCGGAGAAGTTTCCACCACTGAATGAAGATGACCTCAACACGGGATTTGCTAGTTGGCTTGAAACCAGTGATTAGGGTAACTTAGGCCCCAGAGGAATAAGAAGTGACCCTATGTAATATACTTAGCAAGGCAGACTTTTGGTATTGAATTATGTAATGTGTTCAGCAAGGAAGTCCTTAGTATTGTACTGTTAGGGATGTAAAATATCATCTATATGAAGGAAAACTTTTGGGTTTGAGAAACTTTCGTATTTCTTGGATTGCATTCATAAATAATTAACATAAAAGCTAAAGTCTTTACCATATTACAAACCTCCTTTTTACAAAAGATGCATGGTGAGAGAAACAAAAATAATTATTGTAATCCTTTTCTCCTCATTTGAAATATTATATTTTGTTACTAATTATTTTCTTTTAATAATTTCAGATGGCTAAAAACATGAACTGGGCTGTTATTGCAAGAGAGTTGGCTGAAAATTTGAGTCATAAAAAGCATGCACCTATTTTTGATATCAAGCAAACACCATTTGGATATAAAGTTTCTAGTTATGCCTCTACGATTATTGAAGGCCAAAAATTGCATCATCGTGTGAAGCACCATAATGAATCTAAGCAGGAAGCAATTCAGGAATCAGGTCGTAAACTTGTTCGCCGAATATGCAAAGCACACCAATTAATATGAAGGCTTATGTCCGCTCATATGAGGCCAATGTGGAGTCTCAAATTTCAGCAAGAGGACCAAGGCGACGGGTTGGGAATCGACGAATATTTGAGCCAATTCCAACCAGTTGGAGTGTAGAACCCTCCACCCTTACCTTCCAGTTCAGAGAGGCGGTTACCTCGGGCGAAGCGCAGGCACTGCGGTGGCGCGAGCTACAGCCGGCGAAATCAGCTCTGGTCACACGCGAGCTCGGCTGCGAGGAAGGTATACGAAGGTGGTGGTTGTGGCTGACATGTTGGACCACACAGTGATTCGGGCCCAGCGTCGAGAGAGAGAAGAGAATTCGGCAGGCTGAAAATGGAGCTGAATTGATTCACTGAATCCATTGTCTATCCATTCGGAAAAATAATGAGGAATTTACTGAGTGTACCTAAGCTAGTTTAGGATCTACCCTAAAAATTTTAGACCTATTTGACATCGAGAATTTACAATAATTACGACAGTGCACTGTGCACATATTAATGCATTCAGTTTCATATTTATTAAGATACTTATATCTTACTCAAAAATTTAGAAACATTTTTAACAGGTTCCTTATATGGACTATATATTCCTGTAAATTTTTTAGCTTCATATTATTTACAGTTTATTTAATAAAATTCTGACATTGAAGTTTCCAAATTTCTAACAATTCAGTTTTTGAATTTTTATAAATATCAAACCTAAAGATCATCTCCTGATATTTTTACTGCAGATGACTCTATCTAGGTAGAAGATAATATAAATATTTTCCCATCGAAATTATGATCATTTAATTTCTGACATCTTCGCTATTACCAGTCTTGTTTCATTAATTACCTTTCTTTTCATCATTTAATATTTTGTCATAATTTTAAAAATTATATTTTGAGTTCTGGATAGCTCACGAATTTTTTAAGTAATGTTTCTTATTTATTGTTTCACAAATCTTTTCTTATTACTTAAGTAATGGTTGATTGATTAGAAAAAGAATTTTCCTCATATGCAATAATCAAAAGAAGTCAAGAAACTCATAGAAAATCCAAAAAAATTTAGGGAAAAACAAATTAAAACTTATTTAAAATATATCATTTAATTTGTTAATTATTCATTTTTTTAGGATGTTACACACGCCTCCCCAGGGCTATTTAAAGCCACGAGGTTCCTCGTGTTGCATTCTCCGCCTTCCGCCGCACCCGCCACTGTATCCCACGTAGCTCGAGGTGCCGTCTGTTAGTATTATGCCCTTGAGGCAATCATTTAGATGATTGTAACATGACTATGTTTATGAATAATAATATGATTATTGGTCCAATGAATGTATATCATTGTATTGATCAACAATTATGTGACTTGCTTATGAAGCTCTTTACTTAATGATGTAATTCGATAAATATCTCTGATCGGATATCATCGTATAGGACAACGATGAATAGATCAGCACATGTAGTGATCGATGATCATGCTTCATAGATCATGGGATATGGAGATATCATCTATACATTGTGGGCGCATGTTGAAGAACATGGGTTAGATAGACCCGCAATGGGACAACTGCGAGAATGTTTCATTCTTATGTGTCATCGTGTATCTCATACCTAGTAGATGTATGATCCTTAGACACGAGATTGTCATATTCCCTACATGTGTAATAGTTTTCCTTGGGGCTATCAAACACTACTTCCTAACCGGATAGTTATAAAGGTAGCTTTCATGTTTACTATGAAACGTGCGAGAGAAATGGCGATCAAGATGGAATTTGCCACTCCAATGAAACGGAGATATATGACAAGGCCACTCGTGTGATATGATTAAGGAAGTGCATGTCCATGCCGTGATTGAGGAGTCAATCACAACTTATTAATATATCACGGATACGAGAGATGGATTGAATCATCAAAGGATGACATGCTTCTCGCCTTGAGATCAATCTTCATATACTTGGCAAAGGGATTATTACATGAGTACTTTTGATAGGTTACATCCGATTTGATCATAGTATGTTTGGGAGTTGGCATACTTTGCAAGAAGCCACTACCAACTATTGGATTGAAATGGAGTTTTGAATCCATGTCCAAACGTATGTGAACCAAACAGGTCAAACACTTAATGGTGGGACGCATTAATTTGGATTGGATCCGTAATTAATGAACCTCGTGGGCTTAGCACGCTGATGGGCCCTAGTTTAGGGTTTCATCTCGTGGCTATATAAGGAGGAGGAGGGAGGTGCGGGTGTGCTTTCCCACGGTTTAGGAGTGATTCACTCGAAACCCTAGCCTACTCCTCTCGCGCCTCGCCGAGCGACCGGTGCTTGCACACGGCGCGCAGCGTTCCATCTCTGGACGTGTGGACTCTGCGGTGGCGCTACGATCAAGGCGTGGGAGGACGATCCACGGCAAGGCGAGGCGATCCACTACATCGGCGCAACGATCGCGGCGAGCGATCCACTACATCGACGCGCGAAGGATTCCGCAATCGCTGCGCGTCTAGTGGTAATCTTATCTATGATCCTTCTTGCGAGTAGCTTTACGGTTTCGCGGTAGAATTTTTTTGTGCTAACGTAGCATACCGCGTTCCTCTTGATGGTATCGAGCCATCTCGTATAGTTTTGTGATCCGGATGTTGCACATATGATGTGTAAGGTTAGTAGATTGGATCTATTACATGTTCAAATGCCAGTTCATGTGATGAATTGGTGACGGCGACCATCGATGAGATCGATCGGTTTAGGGTTTGAGAAAGTGCAAACCGACTCAATCTTGATTTGGGTGAGTCTGTTCATGGTACAGCGTTACCCTTACGGTCGGATTACCGCCATCGTGGTTTCAAGCGTATCCATATGGGACCAAGCCAATCATATTAGATCGGATTGGGTCAATCTGGTTGATCCGTGGAAATTTTGAGGGCGTTTTCCAATGTCAGAAGACATGCCTCTAAAAAATTTCCAAGGATTGCCGCGAGCTCTGCCTTGGACCCACTTGAGGCGCCGCTCGGACCCGGAGTCGTAGGGTTGCTTTTGTTTAACTCGTTTTTGCAGGGAATTATGTGAAATGGTATGGCCTATGTGTATGTGATGCATGTAATTTCCACATGGCCTGCGTGCCGTGTCAAGCCATAAGGCTATTTAAATTGTATAACGACCTACGTGTCGACTTGTGATGCTTCAAACCCTCATGTAAAATTCATTATCAAAAGTTGTAAGGAGTTGCATCCATAATGATGAAGACGATGGTATCAAGCAAGATGGCTAGGTGAACAAATCAAGCAAGGTGGCTAGGTGAACAAACAAGCATGATGATGGAGATCTTAATGCTAAGGGCCATGCTATTTCAACAGCTTATTTTGATTTTACGTGGATGTGTGTTTAATCCTTGCTATTTTCTTTATGCTCATTGCATGTGATGCCATGTTCATAGTAATCTTTGTTCATCCTATAGTTAAAAATTTTAAATCAAATTGTCCATCCAATTGTTGCACCTATCAAGAATTTAGATCGTTATTGATATGATTGCCAAAGTAGTATATCAATGGCTATCTCAATAGATGACGAGGATGTGTTGGACACATCACGCATAACAATGGTAGATTTAATCAAGCTATCAAAACGGTTTTGGGCTTGAGGACATAAGTGGTTGGGATTTGATTTGATAATGAAGGAACCTATACAAGACAAGTGGTGTCTAGGAAAACACACATGAGGTAGGTTTCTTAATTGGCACCAGATACGGGAAGTGCTCCCTCCCTCATGTGAGCCCTTGGGCGGGTTGACTGGCCATGAGTCAAGTTGATGGAGGCATTCATTACTTATTTTCATACTCAACAAACAAGAGTTACATATGATGTAATTAGCAAAGGTGTTGCTTACCTATGTCATTAAATTTCTAGCGGTGATGCCAAAGCTCACTAGTGTTTGATGAATATGGATCTTGAATACTCACTATGTGTCTATAAAGGGACATAAAATAGAAGTGTCTTTAATTAAAAAGTTTAATAAAAGTTTTACATAAACATAGTGCTTAGAATCTTTGCATATTTTTGTTGTAGTTCAATGGCACCTTCTCCTACTCTGCTACACTGGTTTTGCCTTGAGATCAGTTTGGAAAGGGAAAACTGAATGGAACTAATTTTGTTGATTGGTATCCAGCCGGGACCGAATATGCAAATCCGGACCCTCTGTGTATCTTGCACTAGTCCAGGATCACGCTAGTGCACACAGAGTTCAACATCGATAAATATCACAATCATACATAGCGGAAATATTATGAAAGACATCATATGATACATACTACTAGTTGAATGACCTTATGGTCCACTTACATGACTATGCCTCGCAAAGGTGAATAATATATTAAATGCGGCGAATGGAAGCGTAAATAACCCTCGGTATACCACAGTAATCGACAAGGCTTGCGCCCTAAACATTCGTCTCCTCCTGGAATCTTTGCTCCAGCATTGATGTAGACTCTTCAAGCGGTGATGTTATTCTTTGGCAAGGGTGAGTACTTAAAGCACTCAACAAGTTGTGCATGTGAATGCAATTCTATGTAACTATATGCAAGGCTTATTCAAAGGATAGGCTATCATGGCTATTTTGCAACAAAGCGGCATTCTGAACAAATACAATAAATAGATTGTAAAGGCGGTAAAACAAATAACAATAATGATAGATTCATCTTTTCTCAAGTAAACCAAGTTTCCAATCTTAAGTCAAATCCCATCTTCCATATGGCATTACGCCATCCCAACCAAGTTGTTCATTTTAATTAAGCTAACCCTTAATCAGTAATTCCGAGCATTGCTCAATACCATGAGCACGGCTATCGAATAGTTTCACACTCTGCGGAGGTTATGCACTTTACCCACGTGATACAACCAAACACCACAAAGGCGAGAGATTATAACAAAGCCTTTACAATGCTCTATCTTAACCGGTACTACCCGCTAAGGTTTCAACACCGGTGGTCGAAAACCACATCGGGGCCCCCTCTTGCGCCATGTGAATTACACCTGACCGGGAACTCACACCACCACGATAGTATCAACATTAAGACATTACAAATTACTCACTAGGTGGCCCATACAACATGTGGTTGCATGATTGACTCAGTCAAAGGCTTGTAAGGTTAAGTCCTTAGAGTGATCGGGCAAGACATCCACATACCCTCGCCCATTGGGCCCACCTTAGCATACTCGCCCCTTGTCACTTGCCCCAATCTAAATTATTATCACCCGGTTGGTTACCAAGCACCACGTGCCATCAACAATTCAACATCATTGCGTGACATGACTCGCCACAACAACTCAATCTCATCGTGTGATTCCACATGACACACAAGTTATTAACATTGTTCCATATTCCATTAATCAAGATTAATTATCAATGATTCCGACACATGTGATGGCGTGGCATGGCTAAGCAACTAATACGGACTAATCCTCCAATGTTGATCATAATTATTAACCAACTATATTGAACCAATCTAGGTGACAATGGATCATGGCATACAATGACAAGGTAGGGTATAGATCAATCTGTATATTAGCTCGCCCAATTTAATTTAAAACAATTGTATATTTGAAATATATGCAATAGGGTAGAACAAACATAGCAATTTTATAAACATGGGTTCAACATGATCAAAGCACAACTTGCCTTAGAATAGGTCTGATCTGGTTCTGGAACTTGCTCTTGAGTTCTTGGATCTTCCTCCGGCGTCGCACAATTCAACGCCTCTCGCGTCATCAAGAAGAAAAGCAAATAAATGCCAAAACAGAGAGCAATTGAACTCCAAAAATCAAATAAAATTCACCATTAAATAGATCTCAATTTTACAAATTTTTAGAAATTTGAATCACTCAAATCGAGTTACGATGCAAAAGATATAGCCTTTTGAAGTTTAAAATAAATCTGAAATCAGAAAATCGAAAATTCGAATTTAACAGATTTGTTTTATTCTAAAAAGCGATTTATGAGCGTCAGCGTTACGTCGGCGAATCTCGGCCAATCACAAGGCGACCGTGTCTCGGCGTATGGACCGGTCCGCGGCGCGGCGCGAGACCACGATGCACCGGTCCATACCGCCTCGGTACCACGCCGACACGCGTCGCTGCGATTGGGCTGCGCGGCGGCTCCATCCGATGCACCGATCCGATCGAGCGGCTACGAAACTAACGCATACGTGGCGTTCTTTCCACCGCTCATCGCTCATCCAACGGCTCACCTTTGCGGCGACTTCGCCGAGCGGCGGCGTGGCTTGATCTTGAGCAGACGATGCGAGATCCAGCGGTGAGGCTAGCTCGGCCGAAACAATGTCACGGTGGCGCGGCACTCACGGACTTGGGGACGAAGGTCACCGAGGTGGCGGAAGAGAGAATCCCGGCGTTTCACCCTCCACCGACGCGAATCGTCGCGGCGATGACTCTGGCGTCCTCGGCAATAACGAAATCCGGCGGCGGCGAAAGTGAAGAGAACCACGGCGGCGGCGCTCACGAAGTCGGCGAGCTCTCAAGCATCCACGGAGGCTTCTTTGGCGACAACCCAACAGAAAAAGCTGCGCACACTCACGATGAACCTCGGGACTACCCGCCTATTTATAGCCTAGGAATTCGAGCTCTACGGTGAAGGAGTTGGCGTCGTCGACGGCGGACTCGTCCGAGCGAAAACGACGACGCGTCTCCAGCCGTCTGGCGTGTCGCGATCCGAGCGGTCACTACTCGAGCTCCTACGTGGCACGATGCGCTCGGAGAAAACCGATCCGACGGCCGCGAGGTTTAGGGTTTCACGAAACAAACTCATGGGCCAATCAGGGCGCACCGCCGCGTTGAGTTTCAGTGCCACGTGTTGAGCTTGGCCAACATCATTTCATCGATTTTCAAAATGATTTTCTATTTAAAATAATTCCAGAAATTCATTTTATTTATTTTAAGCAATAAAACTATTAGGAAAAATCAAAGAAAAATCTCAAAAATACTTTGAGACATTACGGACTCAAATAAAATATTTTTGGAAAAACTTTATTTTAACTTTGCATAAATTTAAATAGATTGAATAAAAGGCAATAAACTTGATTTGAATTTAATTCTAATAAATCCAAAAATCCAAATAAATTCAGAAAATCATAAATGCACATTTAAGCAATAAAAACTTAAATAAGCCAAATTTTGGGTTGTTACAAACCTCCCCCCCTTAAAAGAATCTCGACCCGAGATTCAGGGCTAACTAGAGAATAGGTTCTGAAATTCTGACTTCAAATCTTCTTCTCGCTTCGGGTGGCTTCACTCTCGAAATGATTGCTCCATTGAACTCTGCAAAGAGAATAGACTTGTTTACGTCTTGCGCTCCATAACATCCAAAATTACGATCGGTTGCTCTTTATAAGTCAAATCTTCTTGCAGCTCTATTGCATCCAACGGGGTTTGTTCTGTTGGCACTCTAAGACACTTCTTAAGCTGCGACACATGGAATACATCATGCACTCCTGCCAAGGACTGAGGCAACTCTAACTGATAAGCTACCTCTCCTCGACGGCTCAGAATCTTGAACGGACCGACATATCTTGGCGCAAGCTTCCCTTTAACATGAAATCTTTTAACGCCCTTAAGAGGGGTAACCCTGAGATACATGATCTTCTGGTTCAAAACTCAAATCTCGACGACGATTATCTGCGTAGCTTTTCTGCCTTGACTGTGCTATCTTCAACCTCTCTCTGATCATTGCAACTTGACTTTCTGCCTCTTCAAGAATATCTGGCCCAAACACCAAACGCTCTCCTGTTTCATTCCAATGTAGCGAGTCACGACAAGCTGCGTCCATACAACGCCTCAAATGGTGACATCTGCAGGCTAGCTTGATAACTATTGTTGTAACTGAATTTCGCATATGGCAAACACTTATCCCACGACGTAGCATAAGCTAAAGCACAAGCTCTCAACATATCCTCTAAAATCTGATTTACTCTTTCAGTCTGACCATCTGTCTGCGGGTGATATGCTGTACTAAAATTCAGACAAGTCCCCATTGCTTCATGCAACTTGTTCCAACACCTTGAGGTGAATTGGGTACCTCTGTCCAACACAATCTTCTTGGCCATTCCATACAAGCATACAATCCTTGACATGTACAACTCCGCTAAACGATCTCTCGAGTAAGTGGTCTTTACTGGGATAAAACGGGCGACCTTGGTTAGACGATCCACAATAACCCAAATGGAATCGTAATCTCTCTGAGTCTTAGGTAAACCGGTGATAAAGTCCATTCCGATTTCCTCCCACTTCTATTCCGGAATTTTCAATCGGTACGCAATAAACGGCGGGTCTTTGATGCATGGCTTTTACTCTCGACATCGTCGCATAAAGCAACATGCTCAGCTACTTCACGCTTCATATTAGGCCACCAAAATCCCTCTTTCAAATCCTGGTACATCTTAGCACTTCCTGGATGAATTGAATACTCAGAATCATGAGCTTCTTCCAAAATCAACTGTTTTAATCTCTTTCTTATTCAATACATAGCTTTGACCTTTAAACTGTGGTTCCTTGGTTATCCTGGTAAAATCCTCACTAAGCCTTCATCCTTCGACCCACTTCGATCGATCTTCAAGCATTAGCTTAACTTTCAAAGCAGCTATAAATCCTTGTGAAACCACTTCTAATTTCAACTTTTGAAACTCTTTGCACAATTTCTATTGATCACTTGATATTGGTGTATTGGTACTATGGCCTTTACGACTTAAGATATCGGATACCATATTAGCCTTACGGGATGGTAACAGATCCCACTTATAATACTTAATCACTCCAACCATCCTCTTCGTTTTATATCAAGGTGCGCACTTGAACTCTTATGGTGCGTACCTATCCCCAATAATATAGTGACGCAATGACTTCAAAGCATGCACTACGGTAGCAATTTCCAATTCATGCGTAGTATAGTTCTCTTCATGTGGCCTCAAGCGTCTGGCGCGCATAGGCAACAACTTTACCTTCTGCATTAACACACATCCAAGATTTTGTCTTGAGGCATCATAGTATATATCACAAGCTGCGTTTGCACATCGACAACACTAAGGCAGTGCTATTGTCAAACGTTTCCTCAATCACGAAAACTCTTTTCGCCTTTGGCGTCCATGCACACTTCTCCTACATGCCTAAGCGGTCTCACTGCTCCCACGTAACATCGCTTTTGTTGGATCCACGATAACTCCTTTAGCGACATCTTACGGCAAGAAATTCAACTTTCTCCTTCCAAAAGTCACATTTGCTAAGCTTAGCATACAGCCATAGGTCTAGCCATCTTTCCAACACTAATCCCAACTGCTCGCATACTTTCCTTTTGACTTGAAGCAACAAGGACATCCCACCTATACACCATAACAGCTTGACCAATTTCCCATGGAACTCCGTTCGTCATGTCCATAAATTCATAATGGCATTGATCATTCTAGCGAACCTGCTTTGTAACCTCATCACATCCCATCTGCGTAGAAAACTCGACCTAAGAACATTCTCTGCATGTGTTACGAACTAATGATAACTCGATCGAAGATCTATTCTTGAGACACTCCGGCTCCTTTTAGCGATCAAACAAATTACGATCACAGGCGTGAATACTTACCCTTTTAATCATCACTTCATTAAATGCTCGACGGTCGATACACCTCCCTAAGCTCCCATTTTTAAATAGAACAGCGCTCCTATGGTGACAAATTGGTTCTAGCGAACCACCTTTCTAGCAACTCTTGATGCCTTCTTCATCTCAACTAGCTCATCAATAGGCATTTGATGAGGTCTCTTTACTGGCGTTGTACTGGGACTAACTCCATCACACACTTGATCTCTCGATCCGGTGGGATTCTTGAAACACATCTTGATACTCTCCAACAATGATACCTCTTCAAAGTGACAACTTCCACACTATTGACCTTCCACGACCAACACGAATTGTAGTCATTTGAAATTCCATTTTCCGCTTCCGGGGCTTTTAGCGGACACAATTCTTTGACCAAACTCGGAGATGACCTTATGTCAGGACGACCAATTCATTTCGGGAGTAGCATCTCGGGTTTGATATCAATATCGCTCGCTAGAAACTTTTCTCCAACTTAACTCCATCACATTCTAGGTTAGATCGGGCAATAGTGTACTTTCTCGACCATGATAATTCCTCAAGTGACAATCTTTACAAACACCATCAGGCGATCATCGTTGCACACGCAACATCTTCAAGTGAACCGTCAACATAGGGAATACTCGAAACATCCTTTATCATTAATGCTTTTATTCCAACACTTCGCATATCAACCTCTCAACCATCTTTACTTTATTTATTTAGGCACGAAAATCTTTACATGGAATTCACCTCTAGTCACTTTTCTTTTACAAGCGAGGGTATGACACTTGCATAGGCTAAAATCATCGATCTAAACTTCCTCGATTGGTATTGGCGCTGAAGTTTTTGGTGGAGCAATTGAGATTGACTTGCCTTGTGCGATCACTTCCTTATGAGGGCAATTGTTAGCAAAATGCCGGGCTTGTTGCAGTGTAACAAAGCTTAGGTCCACCTCTCTTCCTTGAGCATTAAATCGACTAAAGCGGTGTCTTCATTCGGATGCCTCTTCTTCAACCGATTCTCGTACAAACTTCTCTTGCGACTTTCTTGCTCACTCTTGGCGTTATGAACTTGGTGAGGTAACCACGGAAGGACCGCGTCGTAGGAGACTCTAGATTCTTTCGCGGGCATTTCTTAACAAAATGGCCTTCCTCATGACAGTTATAACACACCGTGTTATTGTTGTGCAGACTCTGAGTACATTGTTGTCTTCTTGTTGCGTCGAACTGGTTGCTTCATAGGGCATTCACTAGCCCAATGGCCTTCTTCATCATACGAAACATGCTTTGGTGATTGCCAATTACTTCTTTCTTGATGAGGTCAACGAGTTAAGGTATTGTGTCCTTAGCTCTTGAGTGGCACCACTTTTGCAACCGACGCGTTCCGCCTCTTCTTGGCGACTCTGGAGCAACTACGGCTCGAAGATTCTTTTCGCGATCTTTGAATTACTGGTGACTATTGGATTCAGAGGACATTGAGTGGACCATGATCTCGGCCTTCACAAAGGTAACATGTGATGTCACTCATAGGACATTCTCCCAGAGAATGACTTCCTTCACACTGGAGCAATTAATCGCATGCTCGTCGTGGTATGTCCTATCTCTCCACAATGAATGCACGCACGATCTTGATTTGTTTGGTTGATGACACTTGAGAGCAACTCTTAGATGTTGAACAAGGTGCAAGAATAGTATTCTCGCTCCGTATTTATTTGTGACCATCTTGTCTCTAGGTGAAGCAAAAGATTACAAAAGCAACAACAAATTCATTCCAAGTGATACTCCGCGGGCTTCATGAGCAACACAATATTTCTTCCACCATTCAAGAAATGATTCCTTATGGCGATAAGAAGCATACAGACTTTCTCATCGTCTTCACACCGAGCAATGAGCGGCTTCCTCTCAATGGTCTTGAGCCAATCATCTACTTCGAGGGTAACTCATTTCTGAAAGCGTCGGCGGACGAGTCCTTATGGTTTCGATAACCTTAAGTAGGAACGAAATCATTGGTAGCGACTTGGGACACTTGGTTGACATTAGTCGGTCACCATATTCTGCATCTGCTTCATCATTGCATGCATCAAGCGAGTCCGAGCGATCAAGAACTCTCGAAACTCTGCATATCCATCTGTCTTGATGGTTGAAGAACTAATCCACTATTGAGATTCTCCTTGGATTGATTTTATTTGCCATCGATTATGTTGTTTCCACGAATCTGAACCCTCGCTTGATTGCTTCACTTGGAATAGGGAAGAGGAAAATAGCATAGGTAAGCGAGAATCCTAAAGCGGGGAGATAGGTTTAACCCAATAACTTAAGCAAACAATATTAATCACTTGGTATGGTTGCTTGTATAAGCCTAAAAGCTCGCAACACATACCGCACACTCGGCAATCAAGGAAGAACCAATTCAACCTATACACACAAAACTACCGCCTACGAGGGTAACACTTCTATCTTAAGCGGACGCGACTCCCACACCCGAGTCCCAACTAACTACTCAAGCATAGATCTTCTAGCTCTTG
This sequence comes from Otatea glauca, assembly GCA_036346275.1. Taxonomy (NCBI): domain Eukaryota; kingdom Viridiplantae; phylum Streptophyta; class Magnoliopsida; order Poales; family Poaceae; genus Otatea; species Otatea glauca. Next base: position 102,067 of record JAYEVK010000327.1, on the reverse strand, counting down.
GGCGCTTCATGGATCTACTCCTTCCTTGAGCACGATGATCCCTCCTTCATGATTTCGGGGTTGACAAAGCAAGCACTTGATACTTTCTTCTATGATGTGGCACGTCAACTACCAAGACAACTCGGATAAGGTTTTAACTCGATCCGGCCAAGGGAGAGAGAAAGAAATTCGATGGGGAAAAGAGAGAAATTTTGACTAGGGAAGGAATAGAAGAATAAGATAAGTTAAGAACATATTATTCTTCCAAGTTAATTCTTTTCTTTTAGAAAATAATTTTGAAGTTCCTATAGAGCGACCGGACTATCTAGGGTCAAGGCCTACATCAACCTGGCTCGATACCACTTCGCCGGGACCGAATATGCAAATCCGGACCCTCATGTATCTTGCACTAGTCGAGATCACGCTAGTGCACACAGTTCAACATCGATAAATATCACAATCATACATAGCGGAAATATTATGAAAGACATCATATGATACATACTACTAGTTGAATGACCTTATGGTCCACTTACATGACTATGCCTCGCAAGGTGAATAATATATTAAACCGCTGCGGAATGGAAGCGTAAATAACCCCTCGGTATACCACAGTAAGCGACAAGGCTTGCGCCTAAACATTCGTCTCCTCCTGGAATCTTTGCTCCGGCATTGATGTAGACTCTTCAACCGGTGATGTTATTCTTTGGCAAGGGTGAGTACTTAAAGCACTCAACAAGTTGTGCATGAATGCAATTCTATGTAACTATATGCAAGGCTTATTCCAAAGGATAGGCTATCATGGCTATTTTGCAACAAAGCGACATTCTACGAACAAATACAATAAATAGATTGTAAAGGCGGTAAAACAAATAACAATAATGATAGATTCATCTTTTCTCAAGTAAACCAAGTTTCCAATCTTAAGTCAAATCCATCTTCCATATGGCATTACGCCATCCCAACCAAGTTGTTCATTTTAATTAAGCTAACCCTTAATCAGTAATTCCGAGCATTGCTCAATACCATGAAACACGGCTATCCGAATAGTTTCACACTCTGCAGAGGTTATGCACTTTACCCACGTGATACAACCAAACACCACAAAGGCGAGAGATTATAACAAAGCCTTTACAATGCTCTATCTTAACCCGGTACTACCCGCTAAGGTTTCAACATCGGTGGTCCGAAAACCACATCCGGGGCCCCCTCTTGCGCCATGTGAATTACACCTGACCGGGAACTCACACCACCACGATAGTATCAACATTAAGACATTGCAAATTACTCAAATAGGTGGCCCATACAACATGTGGTTGCATGATTGACTCAGGTCAAAGGCTTGTAAGGTTAAGTCCTTAGAGTGATCAGGGCAAGACATCCACATACCCTCTGCCCATTGGGCCCACCTTGGCATACTCGCCCCTTGTCACTTGCCCCAATCTAAATTATTATCACCCAGTTGGTTACCAAGCACCACGTGCCATCAACAATTCAACATCATTGCGTGACATGACTCGCCACAACAACTCAATCTCATCATGTGATTCCACATGACACACAAGTTATTAACATTGTTCCATATTCCATTAATCAAGATTAATTATCAATGATTCCGACACATGTGATGACGTGGCATGGCTAAGCAACTAATACGGACTAATCCTCCAATGTTGATCATAATTATTAACCAACTATATTGAACCAATCTAGGTGACAATGGATCATGGCATACAATGACAAGGTAGGGTATAGATCAATCTGGTATATTAGCTACGCCCAATTTAATTTAAAACAATTGTATATTTGAAATATATGCAATAGGGTAGAACAAACATAGCAATTTTATAAACATGGGTTCAACATGATCAAAGCACAACTTGCCTTAGAATAGGTCCTGATCTGGTTCTGGAACTTGCTCTTGAGTTACTGGATCTTCCTCCGAAGCGTCGCACAATTCAACGTCTACGCGTACCGAAGAAGAAAAGCAAATAAATGCCAAAACAGAGAGCAATTGAACTCCAAAAATCAAATAAAATTCACCATTAAATAGATCTCAATTTTACAAATTTTTAGAAATTTGAATCACTCAAATCCGAGTTACGATGCAAAAGATATAGCCTTTTGAAGTTTAAAATAAATACTGAAATCAGAAAATCAGAAATTCGAATTTAACAGATTTGTTTTTATTCTGAAAAAGCGATTTATGACGTCAGCGTTACGTCAGCGAGATCTCGGCCAATCACAAGGCGACCGTGTCTCGGCGTATGGACCCGGTCCACGCGCGCGGTGAGACCACGATGCACCCGGTCCATACCGCCTCGGTACCACGCCCGCAACGCGTCGCTGCGATTGGGCTGCGCGGCGGCTCCATCCGATGCACCCAGATCCGATCGAGCGGCTACGAAACTAACGCATAGCGTGGCGTTCTTTCCACGCTCATCGCTCATCCAACGGCTCACCTTTACCCGGCGACTTCTTCGTCGAGCGGCGGCGTGGCTTGATCTTGAGCAGACGATGCAGATCCAGCGGTGAGGCTAGCTCGGCCAAACAATGTCACGGCGGCGCGGCACTCACCGGACTTGGGGGCGAAGGTCACCGAGGTGGCGGAAGAGATAATCCCGGCGACGTTTTCACCCTCCACCGACGCGAATCGTCGCGGCGATGACTCTGGCGTCCTCGGTAATAACAAATCCAAATGGACGGCGACGAAGTGAAGAGAACCACGACGGCGGCGCTCACAAAGTCCGACGAGCTCTCAAGCGTCCACGGAGGCTTCTTTGGCGACAACCCAACAGAAAAAGCTGCGCACACTCACGATGAACCTCGGGACTACCCGCCCTACTTATAGCCTAGGAATTCGAGCTCTACGGTGAAGGAGTTCGGCGGCGTGCCGACAGCGGACTCGGTCCGAGCCAAAACGACGACGTCTCACCCGTCTGCGCGTGTCGCGATCCGCCGGTCACTACTCGAGCTCCTCGTGGCACGATCGCTCGGAGAAAACCGATCCGACGGCAGTGTGAGGTTTAGGGTTTCTGAAACAAACTCATGGGCCAAGCGGGCGCACCGACGAGTTTCAGCGCCGCAGTGTTGGGCTTGGCCCAACATCATTCCACTGATTTTCAAAATGATTTTCTATTTAAAATAATTCCAGAAATTCATTTTATTTATTTTAAGCAATAAAACTATTAGGAAAAATCAAAGAAAAATCTCAAAAATACTTTGAGACATTACGGACTCAAATAAAATATTTTTGGAAAAACTTTATTTTAACTTTGCATAAATTTAAATAGATTGAATAAAGGCAATATACTTGATTTGAATTTAATTCTAATAAATCGAGAAAAATCCAAATAAATTCAGAAAATCATAAATGCACATTTAAGCAATAAAAACTTAAATAAGTCAAATTTTGGGATGTTACAGTATCGCAACCTGAGAATTGTTCTCAAGCATGAAAAGAAGGACTATGTTCTAGAGAATCCAATTCTGATGAACCAAATTAAAATCTCTCGCAATTTGAAGGTTGAATATGAAAAGCATGTTAATGCTTCAGAGGTCACTGTCTCATGCTAGTCACCATGGACTCGAGCTCCAAAAGCAATATGAGGACCAGGATGCTTACAATATGATTGTAGGCTTGAAGGGCATGTTTGGGAATCAAGCAAGAGCTGAGAGGTATGGTATCTCAAAGCTTTTATTTGCTTGTAAGTGGTCAAGGCGTCCGGTCGATCCTCATGTGATCAAGATGATTGGTTACATTGGGAGATTGGAAAAACTTGAGTTTCCCTTAGCCTCGGTTTGGCCAAAGATGTTATTCTCGATCTACGCCTCGAGCTTTGAGCCATTCATTATGAATTTTCATATGAATAGCATGGAGAAGAGCCTAACCGAGCTACATGGGATGCTCAAGGCTACCGAGAAAGCATTAAGAAAAACCCAATCATGTGATGATGGTTGAGAAAACAACCGCTTTCAAAAAGAGGATGGCTAAGGTCAGGGCAACGGAAAGAGCAAGGGCAAGGGCAAGGGCAAGGCTCAAGATGAGATCGCAAGCCTCAAAACTAAGCTTCGAAGCTTAAAGTTGGCCCTCAACACGATACCCAATGCTTCTATTGCAAGAAATCGGGGCATTGGAAGCGAATCTGCGAAAAGTACAGCGGATAAGAAGAATGGAAATGTGGTTTCCACTTGGTATTAATGTTATAGAAATTAATCTTGCTACTTCTTCACTCAGCTCATGGGTATATGATACCGGTTCGGTTGCTCACATTTGCAATTCGTTGCAAGGGGCGATAAAGAGTAGAGACTTGACAAAAGGAGAAGTGGATCTTGGCGTGGGAATAAAGCAAGAGTTCTTTGGTCTTGCCGTTGGCACATACCCATTGCATTTGCCTTGAGATTAGTTTTAGAACTTAATAATTGTTATTTTGTTCCATCTTTGAGTAGAAACATTATTTCATCTTCTTGTTTGGAACATGAAGGTTATGATTTGAATAAAGAACTTTGTTTGTTCGATATTTTGAATGATATGTATTATGGTCGTTGCCCCATGGTGGATGGGTTGTACGCGTCCTTGAACTCGAAGAAAAACACATCTATAATATTAATGTAAAAGGCATCGGCCTAATGATTTGAACCCTACCTTTTGTGGCATTGTCGCTTAGGTCATATAAATGAGAAGCGCATGAAGAAGCTCCATGGTGATGGACTTCTAACCTCATTTGATTTTGAATCATTTGAAACATGTGAATCTTGTTTACTTGGCAAGATGACAAAAGCCCTTTCACAGTTTTAGTGAGAGAGCAAGTGAATTATTGGCCCTAGTACATACGGATGTATGTGGACCAATGAGCTCATTGCTAGGGGTGGGTTTCAATACTTTGTAACTTTTATCGATGACTTGAGAGATATGGATATATCTATTTAATGAGGCATAAATTGAAACTTTTGAAAGGTTCAAAGAGTTTGAACGAAGTACAAAATCAACTTGGCAAAACAATAAAACACTTACGATCCGATCGTGGTGGCGAATACTTGAGCCAAGAGTTTGGTGATCATCTAAAGCAATGTGGAATCGTTCGCAACTTACTCCGCCAGAACGCCTCAATGGAATGGCGTGTCGAACAGCGTATCGAACTTTATTAGATATGGTTCGGTCAATGATCATAAACAGATCTGCCATTATCCTTCGGGGTTTCGCTCTAGAGGCAATTGCGTTCACTTTGAATAGGGTCCCATCAAAATCTGTTGAGAAGACGCCATATGAGATATGGGTGGGAGAAGACCCATGTTGTCATTTCTCAAGATATGGGGATGTGAGGCTTATGTAAAACGTTTACAATCATATAAACTACGCACCTAAATCGGAAAAATGCTTTTTGTGGGGTATCCTAAAGAAACAAAAGGATATTACTTTTACAAAAGAAACGAGAACAAAGTTTTTGTTGCTCGAAATGGTGTCTTTTGGAGAAAGAGTTTCTTTCAAAAGAAATCATTAGGAGTGATGTGTATCTTGATGAAGTTCGAGAATCACATGAATATGTTCAAGCTACTGCATGAACCTTCACAAGATGTACAAAGTGTTGTACAACTTTGTGGAAGAGACTCCACCCACGTGAGGTCGGGAGGCCACGTCATGTACCTATAAGATATGGGAGTGACATATTATTGTTGGACAATGATGAGCCCACGACTTATGAAGAAGCAATGATGGACCCAAACTCCGAAAAATGGCTTGAAGCCATGAGATCCAAATTCAATCCATGCATGACAATCAAGTTTGGAACTTGGTCGACTCTCGATGGTGTAAAAACCATTGAGTGCAAATGGATTTTCAAGAAAAGATAGGCGTAGATGGAAATATTCAGATCTATAAGTCACGGTTGGTGGAAAGGGTTTCAAACAAGTTCAAGGAGTTGACTATGATGAAACTTTCTCACCGTAGCCATGCTCAAGTCTGTCAGGATCATTTTAGCTATTCTTTGTATATTTTGATTATGAAATATGGCGGATGGATGTCAAAACAGTATTCCTTAATGGGAATCTTTACGAGGATGTATACATGATACAACTTTGAAGGTTTTGTTGATCCTAAATATGCTAAAAGGGTATGCAAGCTTCAAAGATCCATTTATGGGTTAAAGCAAGCATCTCGGAGTTGGAACATTCGTTTTGATGAAGTAGTCAAAGGTTTTGACTTTATCAAAAATGAAGAAGAGCCTTGTGTTTACAAGAAGGCTAGTGGGAGCGCACTTGTATTTACGATTTTGTATGTGGATGACATATTATTGATCGGGAATGACATTCCTATGCTTGAAGATGTTAAGACTTCATTGAAAAGGAGTTTCTCAATGAAGGACTTGGGAGAAGCATGCTATATCTTGGGCATAAAATCTATAGAGATAGATCAAAATGGTTAATTGGATTAAGTCGGAAGCGTACATTGACAAGATATTGAAAAGGTTCAATATGCATGAATCCAAGAGAGGTTTCATGCCAATGTCACATGGCATCGATCTCTGCAAGAATCGGTGTCCTTCGACATCGATGGCGAGACGAGGATGAGCAAGATTCCATATGCTTCACTATTGGGTCTATTATGTATGCCATGACACATACACGCCCGGATGTCTCATATGCTCTAAGTGTCACGGCGGATACCAAGCGGATCTGGTGATGGTCATTGGATAGCCGTAAAAAATATCTGAAGTACATGAGAAGAACTAAGGGTATGTTCCTTGTTTTTGGAGGTAAGGAAGATCTGTTGCAACAGGTTACACCGATGCAAGCTTCCAAGTGACAAAGATGATTTCGATCATAATCCGGGTTTGTGTTTACACTTAATGGAGGAGCGATGGTGGAAGAGTTCCAAGCAAAACACGGTGGCGACTCTACGACGAGCGGAGTACATTGCGGCCGGAGGCGCAAAGGAAGGTGTGTGGATTAAGAAGTTTATCACGAGCTTGGTGTGGTCGCTAGTGCCTCTAGTCCAATGGACATCTATTGTGATAATAGTGGTGCCATTGCACAAGCTAAAGAGCCTAGATCACATCGAAGTCTAAACACATACTCCGTCACTTTCACCTTATTCGCGAGATTGTGGATAGAGGTGGCGTGAGAATATGCAAAGTACATACGGAAGCCAATGTGGCGATCCGTTGACAAAGTCAACGCCACGTACCTAAGCATGAGTCGCACACAAGGTCTATTGGTATTAGATACTTAATTGATTGACTCAAGTGCAAGTGGGAGATTGTTAGTATTATGCACTTGAGGCAATCATTTAGATGATTGTAACATGACTATGTTTATGAATAATAATATGATTATTGGTCCAATGAATGTATATCATTGTATTGATCAACAAGTATGTGACTTGCTTATGAAGCTCTTTACTTAATGATGTAATTCGATAAATATCTCTGATCGGATATCATCGTATAGGACAACGATGAATAGATCAGCACATGTAGTGATCGATGATCATGCTTCATAGATCATGGGATATGGAGATATCATCTATACATTGTGGGCGCATGTTGAAGAACATGGGTTAGATAGACCATAATGGGACAACTGCGAGAATGTTTCATTCTTATGTGTCATCGATGTATCTCATACCTAGTAGATGTATGATCCTTAGACCTGAGATTGTCATATTCCCTACATGTGTAATAGTTTTCCTTGGGGCTATCAAACACTACTTCCTAACCGGATAGTTATAAAGGTAGCTTTCATGTTTACTATGAAACGTGCAGAGGAAAATGCGATCAAGATGGAATTTGCCACTCCAATGAAATGGAGATATATGACAAGGCCACTCGTGTGATATGATTAAGGAAGTGCATGGCCATGCCGTGATTGAGAGTCAATCACAACTTATTAATATATCACGGATACGAGAGATGGATTGAATCTTCATATACTTGGCAAAGGGATTATTACATGAGTACTTTTGATAGGTTCTGTCCGATTTGATCATAGTATGTTTGGGAGTTGGCATACTTTGCAAGAAGCCACTACCAACTATTGGATTGAAAAGGAGTTTTCGAATCAATGTCCAAGCGTATGTGAACCTGCAGGTCACACACTTAATGGGTTTGGGCGCATTAATTTGGATTGGATCCGTAATTAATGAACCTCGTGGGCTTAGCACGATGGGCCCTAGTTTAGGTTTCATCTCATGGCTATATAAGGAGGAGGAGGAGGTGCGGTGTGCTTTCCCACGGTTTAGGAGTGATTCACTCGAAACCTAGCCTACTCCTCTCGCTGCCTCGCCGAGCGACCAGTGCTTGCACACCGACGCACGGCGTTCCATCTCTGGGCGTGTGGACTACTGCGGTGGCGCTGCTGCGGCTGTGGCGTGGGAGGGCGATCCACGGTGGCGAGGGCGATCCACTACATCGGCGCAACGATCTGCGGCAAGAACGATCCACTACATCGGCCGCGAAGGATTCGCAATCTGCGCGTCTAGTGGTAATCTTATCTATGATCCCCTTCTTACGAGTAGCTTTCTGGTTTCACGGTAGAATTTTTTTTTTGTGCTAGCGTAGCATACCGCGTTACTCTTCACCGTCGTCTTCGCGCACGAGCTCGTCGAAGTCCTCTGCCGCCGCCGAAGCCTTCCACCACGACGATCCCCTTCTCTGTTGAGCCTCCGCCTCCGTCGCGTGCACCGTTGAACTCCCCGTGACGTCCTCTTTCTTTTGCCCCTAGCCGGTGCTGCCTCTTCACATTTTTCCCCCTCGGCCGCTGCGTCTTCATCGCCTCCGGTGATGCCCGTGCCCGCACGGCTGCCCCGCGCCGTCGCTCTCCGTCGATGAACCGTGGTCGTCCGCTTCCCCTTGTGCACACTAGATCGCGCCACGTCGTCGCCGTCTCGGCCTCGCCCTTCTGCCCTCCGATCACGCACCGCCGTTGGATGCTCGACGTGTGCCCCGTCCGCATCAGCTGCCTCACTGGCCGCCTCGTCAGCCACCGCGGTCGCCCTATCCCGCCGTGTGGCATTCCACGTCGACAGGTTTGCCACGTCGCCCTTGCTCCTCTCGGTGGACGCAGTTCACCGTGGACCGAGTCTCTAACTCGTGGGTCCCACTTGTCAGCCAAAAATCCTTTATATTTTTATTATTTTCCAGAAAATCCGAAATTCCAGCCAATCGCAGTCTGCCACGTGTCAGCCTTTCTGATTTTTGAGAATTTCTGATGTAGGAATTTTCCAAGAGCACGTTCTCCTTCGTTCGAGCTCTGTTTCCAGTTATTCGAATTTATAAATTCATCTAAATTCAAGATCTATCTTCCAGTACCAGTCTTTTCAATTTTTGAATTTTTAAAATTTTTATTTATTTGCTCTCGTTTCGCGTGTAGACGCAATTGACCAAGCTCAAGCGAATCGACAATCGAGTAGAACTAGCAAGAGGTAGCGAAGGCAAGTCTTCCTTGAACATATTGATCCCAAATTTTATAAAAAATTTATGTTGTTTTTAAATTATGCATGCTTACTTTTATGTAATGTACTTTAAATATAGTTTTAGAATATAGTTAAATACCAGAATTTGTCATACCCTCATTAGTATTGATCATGTCAAACCTTTGTCACCCTAGTTAATATTAGCTATTTTATTTGGTGATAACCAGTAGATTATCATGGGACGGTAGAATTGCTTAGTCCAGCTTAAACGTTTCGGTATTATGCCAGTATGGGAATCATCTCAATCATTGTTGAATCTTATTTTTGAAGTCGCGGCAATTGGTATTGCTGCTGTTTTTCAAATGAAATAAAGTGAAAAAAAATATGGTTTAGACCAGGGCGGATGGATGTTTGGCGGGTGCAGAAAGCACAAAACCTTGGTATGTGAATGTTCCGCCCTAGTCACTTAAGGACCGAAGCATGTGTTATCATGGACCAAGCACTACCGTACAACCACAAGTCTATATGGGTACGACTGGCTAAATAATTTGTGCGTCTCATTATTAGCTTCGCCAGTTGGTGAGTGCCGGATGTTGGCAGGCGCAAGAGGGGGCTTCTGTACTGGGCAGCTAGAACCCTAACAGCGGTGAAACCTTAGTGGGCGATGTTAATAGTGGGGTTGTACATTGTAAAGGCCTTGTCATGATCTCTCTGCCGACACACCAAAGGAAGTGTGTTAATTGCATGGCAACAAAAGTCGATCATGTCTTGTGGGTAAAGTGTACACACTCTGCAGAGTTAAAACTACTTAAGTAGCCGTGCTCACGGTCTAGGGCAGGCGAGGTACGCTTGCACATTGTAGATTTCATGGTTTTGTTTTAAATGAACATGGTGGTTTGGGAATCCGTGAGCAGATGGAGCTCTCGGGTTATGGTTTGGCAGATGGAGCCAGTCAGGTAGCTAGAACCTGCTTTAGTTGTCATATCAAATTCAATTACTATGCTATTTACATTTTGATCAAATGATGCTTTATGAAATTACTATTGGTATTTACAGTTAAACTTTGCTTTATGCTAAAAGAGCCATATTATGCCTTCAATTGTTTAGCCTTACATAGTTATCATGCATTATGTTTCCAAGACTTGCGGAGTACATTTTGTGCTCACCCTTGCAACATCCCCAACTTTCCACAGAAGAGTTCACAGAAGCTGAATGTGACAACGATTTCTACACTTGTGGTTATGACGAAGTTGATCCGGAATGCTAGGACGCGAACCCCAGTCGATTGCCTGTTGGGCAAATGGATGGGCTTACTTTATTCTTTGTTATTCCATTTCATTGTTTCTTATTGAACTCAAGCTATGATGCTTCTTATTTGTAATAATTGGCCATAAGGCTAATACTCTTTTGCTTAATTAATATTATGTGCTTCGTGATATGGATGTGTTGTCATCACTGGTTTCCACTATATGTGCTAGCTTTTCCTGGACTAGCACAGGTTATACCTGAGGGTTGGATTAAATCTAGTCCCGATAAGAACTCCAACTCAAATTCCGATGGAACCTCATCTGATGTTGAGCAAGGAAAGCATGAATTATCCAGTGGACAAAACCCTATACCGCAGCATAATCGGCAATCTCAGGTATTTGCTTCACACGCATCTAGATTTGGCATTTTCTGTTGGCATGTTGAGTAGACATATGAAGAATCCTACAACATAACATATGGCTGCTGTGAAGCATGTATTGCGGTATGTAAAAGGTACTCTGAATTTTGGGTGTCTATGAGAAGAAAGGAGAAGATATGGAGCTGGTCGGTTACTCTGATAGTGGCTTAGCTGGAGATACTAATGGCCAGAAAAGTACATTAGGCATGATATTTTTCCTTGGATCGAATCCAATTAGTTGGTGTTCACAAAAACAGAGAGTTGTTGCTTTGTCTTCTTGTGAAGTGGAATACATCGCAGCATGTGCAGCAGCGTGTCAAGGGGTATGGTTGGGGCGTTTGTTGGCTGATATGTTGGAGCTGATATGTTGGAGGTGGATGCTAAAAAGGTTATACTTAGGATTGATAATCAGTCCGCAATTGCATTGTGTAAAAACCCAGTCCATCATGAGAGAAGTAAGCACATAGATACTCGGTTTCATTACATAAGAGATTGTGTGGAAACATGAGTTATAGATGTGCTACATGTTCCCACTAAAGACCAATTGGCTGATATTCTAACAAAGTCTCTTGGAAGAATAAAGTTTGAAGAGATGAGGGAGAGAATCACTGTGCTGACAGTGAGTTGAAGAAATGAAAGACAACTAGATTAAGGAGGAGATTGTTGTGTTAATCTAGTTGTTTTGGTTAATTGTCAGTTTAGGATTCGTCGTCAGTTTTGTTGTTTGAGCTTTACAGAGTCCGAGTAGTTTTGGTTGCAGAAAAGTTAGCTGCTGCAGTCGGTTGTTTTCGGATGACTTGCAGTGTCCGAGTCAGTTTTTAAGTTCAGGCGTTGGTGGTGTCCGATAGGGACGGCCTCAAATTCGAGTGCGGAGGTGTACCTGTGAGGCGATCATCTGGGCGCCCTTTTGCACGGCGCCGCTGATTGGCGAAATCGTCTTCTTATCAGCAGTTTTAGTCTGAAAATAAGAAACAAAGAATAAGAAAGTGTGCTTGAAGAAATTGATATGCAAAGGAATATTAGTCGATCCGATACCTTATCAGTATCTACGAGACTTGTATTAGTGTAACCCGAAGAGTTAGTTTCATCGCTTGAATCGGTGTTAGTATCTCTTTCATTCGGAAGATTTGGAAGAAGTTCATTGACAATAGTCGACAGTGACTTGTCAGAATATAGCGCAGTTGCAATAGATAACCACCATAAAGAAAAGCGCTCTGAGCGACGGGTATTTAATATAAAATGAGGCATGTCTTTGATCCAAGTTAAATCGGCTATCTCAAGAATAAGGTTGGGCTGCGGTGGCATTGCGGACCACGGCTCGTGGTGAAGCCGATCAAGCGATGTGCGACTAGGGATAACTTGACCAAAGCCTAACTGCCTAGCATAAACTGACGGATTATAGAACTCATATGAAGGTTGAAACGTCTGATTCCTGGTCGAGATAAAAATCTTGAATAAATCCAGAGTATCATGCGGCATCAGAGCACTGTCGGCTTCTAGGTGGAGAAAGGAAGGTCGCGGGAAATCGGCTGTACTTGTATAACTGAAGAAATCATTTTGTTTGAATTCATTGCTATCAAGTCGCAGGAAAAATAACAAATATTTCTTAGAGCCGATGGGGGTCACCTTTGTCTCATTCCCAGAGCACATCATGAACCTTTCCTCGTACGATCGTGTAACACCCTAATTTTTGCTCTAATTTAAAAGTTTGAAGTATTTTTGATTTTTGAGAAGTTTTGGAAATTTATTTAAATTTAATTGGATTTATTCAAACAGGGCTTTTCTTGAAAAAAAAAATTGAATAATGGAAAAGTTTTTGCAAAGTTTTATTGAAAATATTTTAATTGAGTTCCAAATATCTCAAAGTAATTTCGGAATTTTCTAGAATTTTTCGCTATTTTAAAAGCCCCAAATGATTTAATTGAATTTCGGAATTATTTTAAATATGAAATGTTTTAAAAATCACATGAGCGATGAATGGGCCGAGCCCATTCTTCAGACGTGTCATAGCCCGCCTCGAAACCCTAGCGCCGCCTAGCCCAAGCCATCCGTCCGGATCGCGACGCTGTCGTGTGCCACGTCGCCGCGTCGTGAGCCTTCGGATCGTCGCCGCCGAACGCACGTGATCGCGATCGCGCCGCGTCGCCGTCCCGCGAGATCATCGGAGGCGTGGGCGTTGATGGCGTGACTTTCGCCGCCGTTTAGCGCCGTCGAGGCAGCCCTTAAGTCCCGTTGAAGGCGTCGTGCGAGGCTTTCACTCGCATCTTTGACTCCTCGCCGCGCCGCCGAGACTCCCTCTAGCGCCGTCTGAGCTCGCCGTGAATTGCTTCTTTGTCTGCCGCTGTTTTTCGTCGTTTGCTTCGCCGCCGGTTTCTCTCCGCCGTCGCCAAGGTCACCGGAGTAATCCTTCCGCCACGCCGCGTCGAACGAGCCACTTCATCACGCCGGAGAAGCCCTGTAGCGCCGTGGGCTGCGTCATCTTCCTCGACTCCGGCAGCCTTTTCTTCTGCGCCGCCATCGCCTTCACCGAGCTTCGTCGTCCGTCCGATCTTCATCGCACGCTTCTGGTTCGTCCACGTCACCCTTCTTTGTGTTCTTCTAGAGTAGATCTGTACCGTTAGATCTGGATTGAACGGCTTGGATTAGATCTAGTTTCTGCGTTGTGTTTTTGTCTTAGCCGTTGGATCGTTAGTGAACGCGTGAGATTGTGCCGCGTGGCGGCCGAATAATAAACACCTCGGTGCAGTGGCGTTAGATTAGATCTAAACGGTAGAGATTGGATCTGGTTTTGCCCTAAGGATCCGCGTCGTTCAGATTTGAACGTGCGGCGGAGATGGCACCGTACCCTCGCCAAATCACGTGTTGACGCGTGGGCATTTTGACTGGGGCGGAGACCAGATCCAGCCGTCGATTTCGGGTGCACCGTCGCGATTGCGCCGCGTGTCGTCGCATGAACCGAGACGTCGCAGTGGCGGCGCGGTGCTGGCCGTTGGATCTGAGCGCGCCGTTGGATGTGCGGCGCGTGGGGCGCGAGCCGAGGCGCGCGCGTTGGATGCGTGGTGGCCGTTGGATGCGCGGCGCGTGTCGCACGCATCTCGGTCGCCGCGGTGCGGCGTGAGGAGATCTGGCCGTCGATCCAACGAGCGGTTCGGATCTTGCCGCGTGGTGCCGCTGATACGCTTCGTGAACCGAGTCCACGGTAGACGTAGCCGAGCCGTGAACCCACCCATAGACGAGCGGCGTGGCGGCCTGCGGGCGTGCCACGCGTGTCGTCTTGGCGTCATCGTTGACGTCATAAATATGTTTTATATAAAAATATTTTGACGAAATTCATTTCTGTGCTGACGTCATCATGACGCGATGCTGATGTCATATATGCGAATTTCCAGTATAAAAATAATTCAGAAAAATCGGATTTTCTTAATTTACGTATTTTGATTTTATTCAAACTTCAAATGGCTATAACTTTTGCATTTTAACTCGGATTTGGGTGATGCAAAGTTCTAAAAATTCATTAAATTATGAGCTATTTAATGGTGAATTTTATTTGAATTTTTGAGGTCATCTAGTATTCTGTATTAGCTATTTATTGCATATTTTGTTTGTGCAGCGTAGACGCAAATTTGCTAGGAAAGTTTCGAGGAAGAATTCGTCGCTCAAGACCAAGCTTCGGAACACGACCAGCAACTCTTTGAAGGCAAGTGATGCTTTGATCATTTTGATCCCAGATTTTAAAATGTAATTTATGCTTTGAAACTATGCATGCTAATTATTTAAAATGAATTTAAATTAATTTGGGATAATGTAGTTAATCAACCCATTTTGTTATGCCACCTTGAATTATTAATTGTATGACCTAAATCATTGTCACCCTAAGTTTGATTATATTAGTTGGATGTTAATATTGTGCCAACACGGGAGGCTAGATCGTGAGTAGATGCTTAGCCTTGCAACGAATCATGAGTGTTCTTTGGAAAAATGCTACAATATTGATTAAAGACATATTGAATGTATTTTGAAAAGTGGTGTGATGATGCCACATGATGAGATTGAGGTACAACGACTGTGTGGTTCCGCATCGATGTTGAGTTATTCTTGGCATGTGTTGCAAATAATCAATGGGTGGAAATGATTTAGGCCCAGGGCAAGTGGCAAGAGGTGTGTGCTGGTGGGCTGTGTGGCATGGGTTGATGAGTGTTGTGAGTCTGTGTACCACAATGGGTCAGTGCCATTGTTGAGTGTTGGAAATCTTGCCTTGGTCGATTAAGGACTTCACCTTGCAAGCCTTTGATGTGAGTCACCCGTACAACCACATGTCGATATGGGATGACCTAGTTGACTAGGGTTACGATATCTTTCCTCGATACCTCGGGGTGACAAGACACGAGGGGTGTATCTGTATGGGGCGTGC
Source organism: Otatea glauca (assembly GCA_036346275.1). Taxonomy (NCBI): domain Eukaryota; kingdom Viridiplantae; phylum Streptophyta; class Magnoliopsida; order Poales; family Poaceae; genus Otatea; species Otatea glauca. Next base: position 86,602 of record JAYEVK010000327.1, on the reverse strand, counting down.
AGTGCTACGGCTTGGTGCCCATCCAACGGTGATTGGCCGGTCCTATACTTGGCTCTGTGTGAGGGAAGTGATAGTGAAGGCAATACTGGAGAGGTTCTTTGGTTAAGGTAGAAGTTCCTGAAAAGCTTTGTTGCGGACAATCACTGTGTGGTGGCGGTGTATCTTGTGGGTAAAGTGTACAACCTCTGCAGAGTGTCAAAACTATTCGAATAGCCGTGCTCACGGTATTGAGCATTGCTCGGGATTACAGTCAAGGGGTAGATTTTCATAAACAAAACATGGAAGGGTGGTGTGTGCCAAGTGTTAAAATGAACTATTAAAGGTTTGTGTCGAGAATCCTCGAGGAAAAACCATTTGAAATTATTATTACGTATAATCTGTTCCATTGCTTTAATCTAACTAAGATATTGGTTAAAAATCTTTTGATGCAAAAGAACCATTTAAGCCAATCCTTTGGAATAAGCTCTGCATATAGTAATAGCGGCGCATTACATGCATTACTTGTTGAGTGCCTTGTGTACTCACCCCACCTTATCAACCCCAACATCGGTGGATGAGACTACACCAGCTTGGGAGGAGGAGTACATCGAGGACACGATGAACTAGGGGCAAGCCCGTCGATTGCTGTGGCAAGATGAAGGCTTCCACGACTTTTACTTATGTTCCACTTGCTATTTCTTTACTTTGATTAATGTAAGCCTTGTGTGGCTAACTTATCGTAAGGAGACCATAAGGTCGTACAACTCGGTTTATATACATGTTTGCACTATTTATTCTTATATCCTTGTGTTTATGCATGATGTGCAACCTTGTATGCTGTGTGTGCTAAGCGTGATCTGGGATCGCAGAATACACAGAGGGTCGGATTTTGATTCGGGCCCGACAGAGGTGGTATCGAGCAGGTTGACTGTAGGTCTTGACCCTAGTTTGGTTGTGCCTAGGAGGGTAAAACTATTTTCTAAAGACCTAATCAACTTGAGCAAGAATATCAATGAAATCTTGACTTATCTCTTCTCTCTTATTTCATACCTATCTTGAATTTTTATTAATCTCTGTTTATTTAAACAAGGTTTGTTTTGGCAGATGAGGATGATCCATACCTATGGAGAGCGCCGGAGGATACGCCGCGGAGTTATGGCGTATGATGCGATTGCTCGGAGGTTTTGATGACCACCGTCGAGGACTTGGTGGTGCGGCGGGACTTGGCGTCGCACAGGATGTCAAGATCACGATGTATGCTCGGAAAGGGCGAGGGCGAGCCGTCCTATCTACATTTCGATGCAGAGGTCTTCTTTTGAGGCCGGAATCCGGAGAGGCAGCGCGACGAGCGTCGGCGGTGCCGCACTTACTCCGCAGAGTTGGAGGCACCGTCTTTCGTCACCATCCGCGTCGAGACAATCATTTTGACAGATGGAGCTTGTGGAGGAGGACGCCACTATCACCCACTGGCGAGTACGCCATCGCCCGAGGAGGGCGCCTGACGAGACAGTCCGGAGCTGCAGAGACCCGCGACGAGGTCACGGAGGCGAGATCCACCGCGGGAGGGCTTAGCCCACTCCATGCGAAAGATCCGGGAGTTGGAGATGGCTTTATGCGGACCCGAGCCCGAGCGATCCACGGAGTTACGATCGGTCCGGAGGAGCGAGCATGAGGCACCAGCAGGAGCGAGCAGCCACAGGACCAGCAGAGTCGATGGGGTCTTTTGCACCACCGCATGAGGTCTTCCTGATCGATTCGCCCGATGCGGAGCACCCACGTGTATGCTCGGGGCGCCGCACCGGTTGGCTCGATGAGTGATCGAGTCTAGTAGAGTATAGTGTCGAGGCTCGAAGGTTGAGTCGCGTCTTTTCTTCGAGTCACCATTAGGTGTGAGTCGTCATAGAGTCCTATGTTTGCTTACTTGTTTTGGGTTGTGAGTGTCCCAGATCGTTGCATTGCCCTTAGGCACTTGTGAGCAACCATACTGACTTTATATTATATCAATAAAGTGGCTAAATAAATTAAGTTACACCTGTTTCCCCACATAAATTCTTCTACTTGTCTATGCTTTCTTCTTTTCTTAACCTTGGAAGCTTGCAACAGATGGTGAGGACACGTGGAAATGTTGGAGCCAGCGGAAGTGGAGCTAACCAGGCGGATAACCAGAATGAAGAGCCGATTCCTCAACCGCCGCAGGTCGATATGCGAGAACACAGGAGCCTTCTTGATCGCCTGACTCAACTTATGAACACGATGGTTCAAACCATGCGTGAGATATCCAACCAAGCTGCTGCGAATGTTCAACCTGGGGGTAACCATGGACCACACCCCTACTCCAGGTTGTCGGAGTTTATGAGAACCCGTCCACCTACTTTCTCAGGTAACGCCAATCCACTGGAAGCGGACGATTGGCTAAGGACAATTGAAAGGAAGCTGCACATTACCCAGTGTGTAGGACATGAGAGGGTACTCTATGCCTCTCATCAACTCGAAGGGACCGCCGCAGAATGGTGGGAAAATTTCTGCGCAGCTCATGAGGACCCACAGAGTATCACGTGGGAGGAATTCACCTCGACTTTCGCCCGATACCATGTACCCGAGGGTATCATGGATCTCAAAAAGGAGGAATTCCGGAGCCTCAAGCAAGGGGCGGTCAGTGGCCGATTACCTGAACAAATTCACCCAACTGGCACGCTACGCACTGAGGGGCGTGGCTACGGATAAGGCGGACAATCCCGCTTCATGAAGGGATTGAATGCGAGGTTGCAGTGGGGTGATCACCCACATTCCCCGACTTCCAAGAGCTAGTTAACAAAGCTCTTATCTTAGAGGACAAGCGCCGAGAGTTGGATGACAGAAGCGCGAGAATGGCGCAACAAGGAGGTCGTCGGGGCAGAGGCGAGGACGGCACCTCAACAGCTTCATCCGTACCAGCCGGAGGAAATGATAGGGTACCACCGCCGCAAATCGCCCGATGGGTCGAATGTTCGAGACTCGGCCCGAGGCGTAGCGCAGGTGGAGGAACCTCTCGAGCGATGGGAAGACATTGCTATCATTGCAATGAAATGGGGCATTTGCCAATAATTGCCCTAAGAAGGAGGTGTCACCCGGTCCGCTTTAACACAGGAACACACGGCAAGGACTCCGCGCCAATCGTGAACGCGGGCATCAACGGCAAAGAACTCCATCCCAAGGAACTGCACGAGGCGAATCAACCACATTACAACGGATGAAGTCCGAGCGCCACGGATGTTGTCTTCGGTAAGTTCTAGTAAACTCGATCACCACTCTTTTTATTTGATTCCGGATCTTCGCATTCTTTTATTTCCCGAGATTTTGCTGTTCAAAATGATATGGAAATAGTGAATCTTAAATGTGTGCTTATAGTCCAATCCCCTAGATCAGAACTCCGATCTAAAGTAGGATGTTCTGGGGTAAGACTAATAATTAATGGAGTTGAGTTCCTAGCGAACTTAATCGTCCTTAATACCCAAACCTTGGATGTTATCCTGGGAATGGATTGGTTAACCAATCACAAGGCAGTGCTGGACTGCGGAAAAAGAGTCATATCGATCGAAAGCCCGGATGGAAAGAAGATTGAGTTTGAAGCAAAATCGGTCGGGATGGACAATTGATGGTCAACAGCGTGAAGATCGACTTAGAGGAAGTGCCCATAGTCAATGAATATCCGGATGTTTTCCGAAAGATTTACCCGAATGCCGCCAGATAGAGATATCGAGTTCGTGATAGAGTGGTTCGAGGACAGCTCCATAGCTAAGAGACCTTACAGGATGTCCACGGAGGAATTGGTGGAAATGAAGAAGCAAATTGAAGAGCTTTGGAAAAGGGATTTATAAGACCTAGTTCATCGCCATGGGGAGCACTGTCTTATTCGTCAAGAAGAAGGGCGGGAGTTTTAGGATGTGTATAGACTATCGTGCACTCAATGATGTGACGATAAAGAATAAGTATCCTCTACCGGGATCGATGATTTGTTTGACCGATTAAGAGGAGCAGGAGTCTTCTCCAAAATTGATCTCCGATCAGGATACCATCAACTGAAGATCCGATCAGAGGATATCCCGAAGACTGCATTTTCGTCAAGATATGGACACCACGAGTTTGATGATGTCTTTTGGTTTGACAAATGCACCAAATATTTTATGAACTTAATGAATAAGGTTTTTATGGAATACTTGGACAAGTTCGTCGTCGTATTCATAGATGATATCCTTATCTATTCCAAGACGAGAAGAGAGCACGCCGAGCATGTGAGGCTAGTCCTTGAAAAGTTGAGAGAGCAACAGTTGTTTGCGAAATTTAGCAAATGTGATTTCTGGAAGAATAAGGTTGAATTTCTTGGACACATAATGACAGCAGAAGGAGTTGCGGTAGATCCAAAGAAAGTGGAGACGGTTCTACATTGGGAGCAACCCAAGTCGGTAACCCAAATCCGTAGTTTCCTTGGAATGGCGGGGTATTACCGTCGATTCATCGAAGGATTCTCTACGATTGCGAGACCTCTTACGCAATTGTTGAAAAAGGAAAGGAAATTCTTATGGGCCTGATGTGAGAAGAGTTTTCAGGAGTTGAAGAGGAGATTAACATCGGCATTGTACTAGTTTTACCTGACGTTCATCAAGACTTCGACATTTATTGTGATGCATCGCGTCAGGGATTGGGATGCGTGTTGATGCAAAATAGGAAGGTAATTGCCTATGCATCGAGGCAATTGAGACCACATGAGGAGAACTATCCGACTCATGATTTGGAATTAGCTGTCGTGGTGCATGCACTAAAAATATGGCGTCATCATCTCATCGGAAATAGATGTGAAGTGTATACAGATCATAAAAGTCTTAAGTATATCTTCACGCAAGCTGACCTAAATATGAGGCAAAGAAGATGGTTAGAGTTAATCAAGGATTATAATATAGGAATTCACTACCACCCCGTAAAGCCAGCGTGGTGGCGGGCGCCTTGAGCGAAAGAACCACAGTGTAAATATGCTTTGTGGAAACAAGTCGAGCGAGAATTGTGTAAGGATTTTCAGAAATTAGAACTGGAAATAGTACCAGAAGGATTCCTAGCAACCTTGGAAGTAAGACCTACCCTGGAAGATCAGATCAAGGAAGGGCAGAAAGATGATGATAAGATCAAAAGAATTAAGGGCAAAATGGATGAAGGCAAAGCAAAAGATTTTCAAACTGGATGAACAAGGTACTATGTGGTTTAAAGGCGCATTTGTGTACCGAACAAAAAGGAGTTGAAGCAGTTAATTCTGGAGGAGGCTCATGACTCTAGATACTCAATTCATCCAGGAAGTGCGAAAATGTACCAAGATTTAAAGGAAAGATTTTGGTGGCCAAGCATGAAACGAGAAGTCGCCGAATATGTTGCATTATGTGACACATGCCAAAGAGTCAAAGCTATGCACCAAAGACCAGCAGGGCTATTACAACCCTTAAAGATACCTGAATGGAAATGGGAAGAAATTGGTATGGATTTCATAACCGGATTGCCCAGAACACAAAGTGGATATGATTCCATATGGGTCATAGTGGATCGCTTAACCAAGGTGGCACATTTCATACCATAAGACCACTTATTAGGAGACCGGTTAGCGAGAACTTTATATGGCACGGATCGTGCTTGCATGGAGTACCGAAAAGATAGTGTCGAGAGGTACCCAATTTACCTCCAGTTTTGGGGTAAGCTACATGAGGCAATGGGGACTCGTTTGAACTTGATCTGACCTACCATCCGCATGACGGATGGTCAAGCCGAGAGGTTAACCAGATATTAGAAGATATGTTGAGAGCTGCGCTTTAGCATATTCCACCTCATGGGACAAGTGTTTGCCTTATCTTTGAGTTTAGCTACAACAACGATTATCGGGCGAGTTTACAAATGTCTCCATTTGAAGCTTTGTATGGTCGGTCTGTCGAACACCATTGAATTGGAATGAGACAAAGTGACGACATGTTTTGGACCGGACATTCTTCAAGAAGCGGAAGAACAGATCATACGATCGGGGAAAGATTGAAGATTGCACAATCAAAGCGTAAGAGTTATCTTGACAACGATCGCGAGGCCGAGCTTTGAACCCAAGATTTTGTGTACCTTAGAGTCACACCTCTCAAAGGAGTCGGGAGGTTCCATGCAAAGGAAACTCGCACCTGGATATATCGGACCATTCAAGATCTTGAGCCACGAGGTGAAGTTGCTTATCGATTGGAGTTACCACGGTCTTTGGCAGAGTGCATGATGTATTTCATGTATCAAAATCGAAGAAGTGTCTTGAGTGCAGGAGGAGCAAACACCTTTGGAGGCAATTGATGCGCAAGAAGATCGACTTACAAAGAACATCCGATGAAGATTACGGGCGTAATGGACGGAGAGACAAGGAACAAGTCAACACGTTTCTGCAGAATTCAATGGAGTAACCATTCGGAAAGTGAAGCCACGTGGGAGCGCCAAGAAGACACGAAGAAGGAGTTTCCTAACCTATTTACGTGATGACCACGAATCTCGGGGCGAGATTACATTAAGGAGGAGGTTTGTAACACCTAATTTTTGCTCTAATTTAAAAGTTTGAAGTATTTTTGATTTTTGAGAAATTTTGGAAATTTATTTAAATTTAATTGGATTTATTCAAATAGGGCTTTTCTTGAAAAAAATTGAATAATGGAAAAGTTTTGCAAAGTTTTATTGAAAATATTTTAATTGAGTTCCAAATATCTCAAAGTAATTTCTGGAATTTTCTAGAATTTTTCGCTATTTTAAAAGCCCCAAATGATTTAATTGAATTTCTCGAATTATTTTAAATGTGAAATGTTTTAAAATCACATGAGCGATAATGGGCGAGCCCATTCTTGTGTGTCGTCGCCGCCCGCCACGAAACCCTAGCGCCGCCTAGCCCAAGCCATCCGATCCGGATCGCGCGCTGTCGCGTGTGCCACGTCGCCCGTAGCGTGAGCGCCGGATCGTCGCCGCCGAACGCGACGAGATCGCGCCACGTCGCCGTCCCGCGAGATCATCGGAGGCGTGGCGTTGATGGCGTGACTTCCGCGGCCGTTTCGCGCCGCGTCGAGGCAGCCCTTAAGTCCCGTTGAAGGCGTCGTGCGAGGCTTTCACTCGCATTTTTGACTCCTCGCACGCACGCCGAGACTCCTCTAGCGCCCGTCTGAGCTCGCCGTGGTTGCTTCTTTGTGCCGCCGCTGTTTTTCGTCGTTTGCTTCGCGCCGGTTTCTCTCGCCGTCGCCAAGGTCACCGGAGTAATCCTTCCGCCACGCCGCGTCGAGCGAGCCACTTCATCACGCGGAGAAGCCTGCAGAGCACCGTGGGCGCGTCATCTTCCTCGACTCGGCAGACCTTTTCTTCGCACCGCCATCGCCTTCACCGAAGCTTCGTCGTCCGTCCGATCTTCATCGCACGCTTACGGTTCGTCCACGTCACCCTTCTTGGTGTTCTTCTAGAGTAGATCTGCACGTTAGATCCGGATTGAGCGGCTTGGATTAGATCTAGTTTCGTTGTGTTTTTGTCTTAGCCGTTGGATCGTTAGTGAGCGCGTGAGATTGTGCGCGTGGCGGCCGAATAGTAAACACTGGTACCGTAGGCGTTAGATTAGATCTAAGCGGTAGAGATTGGATCTGGTTTTGCCCTGAGGATCCGCGTCGTTCGATTTGAGCGTCGCGGCGGAGATGGCACCGTACCCTCGCCAAATCACGTGTTGGCGCGTGGGCATTTTGGTCGGGCGAGACCGGATCCGGTGTCGATTTCGGTGCACGTCGCGATTGCGCGCGTGTCGTCGCCGCATGAACCGAGGCGTCGCGATGGCGGCGCGGTCTTGGCCATTGGATCTAAGGGCCGTTGGATGTGCGGCGCGTGGAGGCGCGGGCCGAGGCGCCGCGTTGGATGCGTGGTGGCCGTTGGATGCGCGGCGCGTGTCGCACGCATCTCGGTCGCGCCGGTGCGCGTGAGGAGATCTAGCCGTCGATCCAACGAGCGGTTCGGATCTTGCCGCGTGGCTGCCTTGCATTACAGTGAACCGAGTCCACGGTAGACGGGCCGAGCCGTGAACCCATCCATAGACAGAGCGGCGTGGCGGCCTCGGGCATGCCGCGTCGTCGTCGCGACATCATCGCCGCGTCATAAATATGTTTTATATAAAAATATTTTGACCGAAATTCATTTCGTGCTGACATCATCATGACGCGATCTTGACGTCATATATGCGAATTTCGATATAAAAATAATTCAGAAAAATCGGATTTTCTTAATTTCGTATTTTGATTTTATTCAAACTTCAAATGGCTATAACTTTTGCATTTTAACTCGGATTTGGGTGATTCAAATTTCTAAAAATTCATAAAATTATGAGCTATTTAATGGTGAATTTTATTTGAATTTTGAGGTCATCTAGTATTCTGTATTAGCTATTTATTGCATATTTTGTTTGTGCAGCGTGAGACGCAAATTTGCCGGAAAGTTTCGAGGAAGAATTAGTCGCTCAAGACCAAGCTTGAACACGACCAGCAACTCTTTGAAAGCAAGTGATGCTTTGATCATTTTGATCCCAGATTTTAAAATGTAATTTATGCTTTGAAACTATGCATGCTAATTATTTAAAATGAATTTAAATTAATTTGGGATAATGTAGTTAATCAACCCATTTTGTTATGCCACCTTGAATTATTAATTGTATGCCCTAAATCATTGTCACCCTAAGTTTGATTATATTAGTTGGATGTTAATATTGTGCCAACACGGGAGGCTAGATCGTGAGTAGATGCTTAGCCTTGCAACGAATCATGAGTGTTCTTTCGGAAAAATGCTACAATACTGATTAAAGACATATTGAATGTATTTTGAAAAGTGGTGTGATGATGCCACATGATGAGATTGAGGTACAACGACCTGTGTGGTTCCGTACCGATGTTGAGTTATTGCCGGCATGTGTTGCAAATAATCAATGGGTGGAAATGATTTAGGCTGGGCAAGTGGCAAGAGGTCAGTGTGCAGTGGGCTGTGTGGCATGGGTTGATGAGTGTTGTGAGTCTGTGTGCCACAATGGGTGTGTGCCATTTGTTGAGTGTTGGAAATCTTGCCTTGGTCGATTAAGGACTTCACCTTGCAAGCCTTTGATGTGAGTCACCGTACAACCACATATGCGATATGGGACAGACCTAGTTGACTAGGGTTACGATATCTTTCTCCGATACCTCGGGTGACAAAGACACGGGGTGTATCTGTATGGGGAGCGTACAGTGCTACGGCTTGGTGCCCATCCAACGGTGATTGGCCGGTCCTATACTTGGCTCTGTGTGAGGAAGTGATAGTGAAGGCAATCTGGAGAGGTTCTTTGGTTAAGGTAGAAGTTCTGAAAAGCTTTGTTGCGGACAATCACATGTGTGGTGGCGATCAGTATCTTGTGGGTAAAGTGTACAACCTCTGCAGAGTGTCAAAACTATTGAATAGCCGTGCTCACGGTATTGAGCATTGCTCGGGATTACAGATCAAGGGTAGATTTTCATAAACAAAACATGGAAGGGTGGCTGTGTGCCAAGTGTTAAAAATGAACTATTAAGGTCAGTGCCGAGAATCCTCGAGGAAAAACCATTTGAAATTATTATTACGTATAAGCGTTCCCTTGCTTTAATCTAACTAAGATATTGGTTAAAAATGTTTGTTGATGCAAAAGAACCATTTAAGCCAATCCTTTGGAATAAGCTCGCATATAGTAATAGCGCCGCATTCTGTGCATTACTTGTTGAGTGCCTTGTGTACTCACCCCACCTTGCTTATCAACCCCAACATCGGTGGATGAGACTACACCGGCTTGGGAGGAGGAGTACATCGAGGACACGATGAACTAGGGGCAAGCCCGTCGGTTACTGTGGCAAGATGAAGGCTTCCACGACTTTTACTTATGTTCATTGCTATTTCTTTACTTTGATTAATGTAAGCCCTGTGTGGCTAACTTATCGTAAGGAGACCATAAGGTCGTACAACTCGGTTTATATACATGTTTGCACTATTTATTCTTATATCCTTGTGTTTATGCGTGATGTGCAACCTCGTATGCTGTGTGTGCTAGCGTGATCTGGGTCGCACAGAATACACGAGAGGGTCGGATTTGCAGATTTGGGGCCCGACAGATCGGCTAGCTATGAACTGGGGTATCATGCTTTCTGGAGTATCTTCTCGAGGGAAAGTCGTGTCTTCGAAGGATTTAACTCAAGCGATCAATGAACAAGCAATATAACCAAATCTGAATAAACGGAGCGGTCCTCAGACATTTCCAACAATAAATTTGAGAATCCGATGAAAGCCGACACCTTATTATGTGCATCATCGATAAATCGCGCCAGAACATCTTTCCAAGTGTCACCGCGCCTCTACTAATTGTTCTGTTATAGTTTGGTATACTTGAGTTGGTCCTAAAGAGGCGCCACAGAATAAAAATCGGTCTAGCCAGAGATTTAAAAAAAGCAGCATGCTCTTCGTCCGACACTATCCCATTGACCTTATTGTTATTTTTGATATATTTCACCCATCCTTCACCCTTAGATTTAATAAACTTACACTTGGACTTAGCACTATAAGCCGATATCTGGTCTCCATCAGGTCTCAAGCAACACAACTGGGCCACATCCAAAAGAGTTGGGCCGACGAGACCGGTGCAGAACATGAAGGCATTAAAAGTATCCGACCAAAAGTAACAAGTCAGGCCACCAAGGGCTCATTGGCTTCGGATCGGCTAAAGAAAGGGAGACATTCACTATGCCCATTTTTTCCCATTCAACTCTCTTTTGAGTCGCTACGAATATACCATGATCTCCACCCTTTAAGAGTCATCGGCCAAGCCACGAAACTCTTAGTCCAACCCTTTATATTATATCCCGGCCGACAAAGGGAGGCGAGGAATTTCTTCATTTATTACTTAATCGGACTCTAGACTCCCTACTGGACCCAGATAGAATTGGTCGTTGCTGTTTGGGATCGGGATGAATACCTGGGAAGGATCCATGGGAGCAATTCTGACAGCCGATTGGAAGCAGTGATCAAAAGCCGATTGGAAGCTTGAAGAACAAAAGCCGATTGTGGATTAATCGAGAGCTTGTACGCGTGAGGAATGGGTCCCGGAAGGCCATATATTTATAGCACGGTGAAATTTTTGATCAGGCGGGAAATGAATTTCAAAGGACATGGTAATTAAAACGCACTACCCGCATGTCAGAAAATTACGGCGCGAATAAAGCAACAGTTAATGGGTGAAGTCCAAACGTTAGCCGATTGAAAAGCCAATTATTGATATTTTTGAAAGATGACCTGTCATCTCTCAAAAATGGGGGGCATATGTTTGCACCAAAATTTGGTAAGTCTAACCATAATCGGCAATGAAATCAAAGATATGGACGTTAACAAACAAGTTAAGAAAGTTTGGAGATATTTATGCTAACGGCAAGATTTGTTAGGAAATAACTGTTCAAAGATATGGTCGATACGGATACGGGCTTGAAGCGTATTGTAACAGGACACTATCGGCCAAAGGTATAAAGGGAGGACCGAAGCGAGCTGCGAAGGGCATCATCAACACAATACAATCAACCAGTTTTTACTTTCTTCCTTCCTGTCGACTAGGAGTAGCTTTTGTAATTTAGTCTCTGTAATCGATCTTGATCAATAAAGTTGCGCATCGCCGATTGTTGATCTTCGTCAATTACACCTTAGGTTCGATTTATTCTGATTTTGTTGCGCATCGCCTTCTTCAGAATCGATCTGCCTTTATCATCTAATTAGCCTTAATCGGCTAGTTAGACTTGTCTTACTACCTTGATCTTAATCGGCTTCAAGCTGATTGAGTATAAGCCGATTGGTATTTACGATCGGCTTTGCGTGAATTTTATATTCTTTACCTTGTCGATTCTGAGTCAAATCGACGCTCTGAACCGGTGTTCCCGGTGTCTCTCTCTTTGTCGAACCCTACATCAAGTTTTTGGCACCAACAGAAGGGTTTAAGAACGGGAGGGACGCGTAATGCGGGTACATCGGTCTGGCCTCCGCGGTGCTGTAGATGCTTAGCAAGTTGCTACTGCATCGCAAAAACTAATTGTTTCATTGTCTTCTCCGAGTGCTCACATGTGTCCACGGCTGTGTCATGTGTGTGCAGTGAGATTTGACACCACCTGATCCATCAGAGGTCATGTGAGAAAGCAAGCATTAATACCAAGTATATTATGCAGGTGAGAGATTGCTTGCTAGAGGACAAATAGAGGAGGCGTCCATGGCCACATGCCACGACGACCAGAGGAGATGAAGGTCCCCAACTATTTTTCTGATTCAATTTACGTATTGTTGATAGGCATCACATGGCAGCATACATGGTCTATTAGGATGTCACCCTAAGCCAAAGCCGCCGCCACATGGCAATAAAACCGGAATGGTTTTGGGTGAAAGGGATGTTTTGCACTGGGTTTTAATAGTTAAATGTGTAAAATGAACAGTTTTATAGTTAGATGTCGCTTTCTAGACTTTAGCTCATAGTTGAGGTTAGGGGTGGGCGTTTTTAAACCGAAACCGAAAAATCAAACCGATTTTCACCGAATATTTTGGTTTTTTTAGTTATCGGTTTCTGGTTGGGTTTTTATTTTGGTTGTATTCGGTTTTCGGTTCAATTTCGGCTTTCCGGAAACCGAAATTACCGACGCCAAATCCGGAATGCCCCCAGTAATCCCCAATCCATTCGACATTTCGATCATTCCCCGCGCCAGTACGCCACAACCTCCTCACATCCGTCCTCGGCTGCCTCCTCCTCCTCGAGTCCTCGGCCAAAAATCCCAATCCCCCATCGTGACCCTTCCACCACAAGCCATATCTGTGGTGCCTCCAGCGGCGGTGGTTCTCGGGGCTGGATCCAATGCGGGTGTTACTGGTGCCGCTGCCCCTGTAGTAGCTGATGCGGACGACCTGAGGAGGGGGGATGGTGGTGACGGGGGCCAGAACAGTCGAGCCGTAGCAGCATCGGTGAGCGGCAACGTAGTGAGTGGCCTTCTCCTCGTGCTTTCTCTCACTCTCTCCAATTCCTCCCTTGCGTTTGGGGTGCTGTGGCTGGGGAGCTGGGCCAGTTTGGGGCCGTTTGGTATCTGATGCTGCCCACAGGCGAGAGGTGGTGGAATTTCCGGGGCGTGGATATGTGTTTCACTGTTGCAGTGGTGGAATTTTTGGTAGCTACGCATGGGCCGGCGGGCTGCGGCCTCGGTGGAGTCGAAGGTGCTGAGGCAGATCATGGTCTTCTTGATTGGGTTCAGGATCTCAGGTGGCGTAGCGCCCCGATGGCAGCTTCCACAAGTCGCGGTACCAGATCTGCGACGACGACTGGGCTAAATCGGTACTGTATCTCCAGCTTCCCCTTTGCCTTCCCTTTCTTTCCCCCTTTGGTCAGTGGGTGTATGGTTTTTCGGTTTACCAAAAAACCGAATAACCAAACCAAAATTTTTCGGTTGAATCGGTTTGGTTTTCTATTTTGGTATGAGAAATTCGGTTGCCAGTTTTTAAAAACCGAATTATTTTTAAACCGAATAAATCGAACCGATTTAACCAAATGCCCACCCCTAATTGAGGTTGTAACATGAACTTTTCTAATTAAAAATAAATAAAGACACTATATCTATTGGCTGTGAGGTTCTTGTAATACACCATTATATCTGTAGCAACAGCGTATAATACACCTAGTATATCACTGAGTCACAGTTACAAATATCTAAGCTTACATTAATATGATGGAATGATGCATACGCGCTCTCTCGCTCTCACTCAAACATCTCTCGGCACAAGCCGCGCCCGGAGCGGCTTCTTCATGACGATGGTGAACTCGGCCTTCTCCGCGACGACGTCCACCTCCTCCCCCTCCGCCGCCCGCCACTCGAACGCGGCCACAAGGTTAGCCACGAAGTACTCTAGGTGCAGCGTCGCGACGCCCAGCCCCGGGCAGATCCTCCGGCCGGCCCCGAACGGCATCATCTTGATCTCCCTCGTGCCGGTGATGTCCACTCCCTCGCCGTCTCCTCCTGCCAGGAACCGCTCCGGCACAAACACGGTCGGCCGGTCCCACGTCCTCTCGTCCAAGCCCATGTCGGCCACCATGAAATTCACCGTCGTGCCCTTGGGGATCACGTACCCGCCGAGCTCCATGTCCTCCGGCGGCGCGTGCGGAAGCACCAGATGCCCTGGCGGGTGGCGCCGGAGACCCTCAAGAACCACTGCCTTCAGGTACGGCATCTTCTGGACGTCCTCCTCGGAGACTTGATCTCCTTTATCGAAGGCACCAATAATGGCCTTGATTTCGTCGTACAGCTTGTCCTGGATGGCCGGGTTCTTGACGAGCTCTGCCATGATCCACTGCAGCGCCGTTGACGTGGTGTCCGTCCCGCCGTTGACGAACTCGGAGCACAGCGCCACCATCTCGTCGTTTGTGAGCGCGCGGCCACCGTCGTCATCGAGCCTGATGTCGAGCAGCGTGTCAACGTACGAGTGCGGCAACGTCGTCCCCGTCTGCGGTGGGAGCGCAGCGCCGCCCCCCTGTAGAATGTTCTTGCGCTCCCTCCGGGCGTCGATCAAGGGGATGAATATGTCCTTGAGCCGCCGGCGCATGGCGACCATGGCCTGCATGCGGCCGCAGAATAGGCGTGTCGTGACGGCGGGGAGGAAGGCGAAGACCCTGAGCTTGGTCGACGAGTAGAGCAGGAGGTCGCGCTGCGCGGCGGCGATGTCGCGCACGGCGCGCTCGTCAAGGCGCTCGCCGAAGCACATGGCGACGAGGAGACAAAACATGGCGTACTGGAAGATCTCCACGATGGTGCCCGCGCCCGCGCCGTCGACGCCGTCCTCAGGCAGGTGCCGCAGCTTGGTCGTGAGCTCTGCGAGCACCGACACCCGCGCTGGCCTGAACAGCCGGAGCCTGGCCGGGTGCGCGACCTCGGCCACAAAGTTGCGCCTGAAGAGGCGCCAGAGCGGGCCGTAGCTGGAGTTGGAGATGGTGGCGCTATTGAGGCCGAGGAGATCGCGGGAGGCGAACTCCGGTCGGTCGGCCAGCGCGGTGCCGCGCTCGACGAGGGCGGCGTGGGCGAGCCGCCGGTCAGCGATGGTGATCTCCAGGCGCGAGCCCATGCGGAGCGCGAGCAGTGGGCCGTGGCGCGCGTGGAGGTCACGCATCGCGCGCACTATGTCGATGCCCGAGTGCGTCACCCACAGCAGGTTGCCGAGAACGGGCACGACGGCCGGCCCCGGCGGCAGGCGGGGGTGGCGATTCTTGCCGTCTGTACCACTACCGTTCTTGCCATGAGAGAGGAGGAGAAAGATGAGAGGAACGAGAAGGGTAGCGAGGAGGAGAGGCCATGTGAACTCCATTAGTGTGCTTCTCTCGAGGTATGAGATGCTTTGTGATGGTGGGTTTGGTGAGGTTTTATTGACAAATTGTAAGTTCTGGGGTAGGATGTAATTTTTTTCTTTTTTTGGAACAGAGTAGGATGTAATTGGTAACCACTTTTGGAGACTATTCTGTCTCTTAACTGTGACATTGTGACCATTAGTTGTAGTTCATGAATGAAAATTAGCCGTGTGACTATTACCCATCTCTGACATACAACTTTGATGGTTACTTTTTATTATTTTATATTAAGGTATAATAATAAAATTATAATGTTATAAAAGTATTTTTAACCAAAAATCTAATAATATAATTTTCATATTGCAACTTAGCAGTCAAACTTTAGATTACAGGATGTTAGTTAAAAAAGAACCGAGCGAGTAACACGTACCATAATGACCATTCAGTTGAAAAATAACATTAATATTGTTAGAACTTCAACTCAGGAGGCTAGAGAGTTGTGAATTATTGCAGTTCCAAACAACAAATGGCTGTGATCAGCCCTAACACTTTCAGTTACTACTTTGTGACTTTCTAACTAAGGAGCATCCAAGATTGAGAGCCCCTTCCACCACCAATTCAAGCATACAAACACACGAGCTTATCCATCGCTTCTCCCCTAAGCCTCGTGTGCGTTTTGACTTGATGTGAACCAGTCCAATTGAGCTCGCAGCCCCTGAAACTTCACTCGCCCAAGTGATTTGGTGAGAACATCGGCGAGCTGGTCCACGGTGTTGATGTAGCTGGCCTTCACGCTCCCTTCTTCGAGACAACTCCGAATGAAATGGTACTTGATTCGGATATGCTTGCTCCTCGTGGAAGATGGGTTCTTAGCGGCCTTGGCATCGGTCATCCACCTAAGATCGACGCCTCGGCTTCCTTGCCGAGTAGATTACCCAAAGTAGAGCGGCTAGAGTGCTTGAGTTGTAGCGGTGGCAGGCGATGTACTCCGCTTCACAGCTTGAGAGCGCCACCACCCATTGCTTGAGGGATTGCCAGCTCACAAGACAGTTGCCGAGGAAGAACAGCATGCCGCTGGTGCTCTTGCTCGTGTCAATGTCGCCGGCGAGGTCGCTGTCGTAGTAGCCGATGAAGTGCGCCGCACTAGGACACCTCGCATACTGCAGACCATAGTCCAGAGTGCCCGCGACATACCTCAAAATCCGCTTAATGGCCTGCTGATGCTCCATGGTCGGCCTCTCCATGAACCGGCTCACGTACCCGACGGCGAATGCCAGGTCCGGTCGGGTGTGCACCAAGTGCCGTGAGGTGCCGCGATCTTGCAGATCGCTGCGTCGCGTCGACCTCCTCTGCTTCGTTGTAACGGCTCAGCTTCAGCCGCTCCTCCATCGGAGTGTAGGCAGGGTTGCAGCCATCCATGTCGCCCAACTCAACGATGCGCTTGGCGTAGTGGGCTTGACGAAGGGTGATGCCGGCGTCATCTTGCCGGACCTCGATGCCGAGGTAGAAATAGAGGAGGCCGAGGTCACTCATCTGAAATCTCGCCTTCATTTGAACCTTGAAGGCCTCCACTTCTGTTTCCTCCGTGCCGGTGATGACGAGGTCGTCGACGTAGACTCCTACTAGCAGGACAGAACGGTCGTTGCCCCGCCGGTACACCGCCGCTTCGTACGCACTCTGTTGGAAACCCATCTCCTTGAGTGTGCTGTCTAGCTTGGCATTCCAGGCTCGCGTTGCTTGCCGTAGACCGTACAGCGCCTTCCGCAGCTGCAGCACCTTGCTCTCCTTGCCGGTGATGACGAAACCGGGAGGCTACCGTACATACACCTCCTCCTTCAAGTTGCCGTTGAGGAACGCCAACTTGACGTCCATGTGGTGGACGCGCCACCCCTCCTGGGCAGCTAGCGCGAGGAGGATGCGGATGGATTTGATGCGAGTTACGGGTGCGTAGGCGTCGTCGTAGTCGATCCCCTCTTGCTGGACAAAGCCGCGTGCGACGAGCCTTGCCTTGTGCTTCACCACCTCCCCTGCCTCATTCTTCTTAAGCTTGAACACCCACTTCAAGGTGATCGGGCGATGGCCGGTCGGCAAGTCGACGAGCTCCCATGTGCGGTTGTGCTCGACGGAGTCCATCTCCTCCTTCATCGCGGCGCGCCAGGCTTCATCCCCCTCAGCTTCAGTAAACGTGCAGGGCTCCCCGGTGTGCGTCAAGTGGAGCTCGGCGTTGATGTTGCGCTGCACACGCCCTTGTCCCGACTGATCAGCGAGGATGTCGTCGATGGTGCGGTAGCGTAGAGGGGTGTCGTCGTGCGCAGCGTCGATGCGGTCCTCGTCGTTCTCCAGAGGGGAGACAAAGACGGGCACGTGCTGGCCGCCAGGTGTTGGAGTGGCTGTCAGTGCTGCAGACGGAGCAGGGATATGCGCCGGTGTGGGCGGCGTGTTCCTCGACTTCGGGTGGCGAGCTTGGCGGCGGCGGCGTCCGAGTCTTTCGGGCGAGCAAGTGAGGGGCCGTTGTGGTGCTACTCGCTCCCCCATTCCTTCAAGCTAGATGTAGTCGATGGTGAAGTCGCCCGGCGCCGCCGCCGAACCACCACTGGTCTCCTTGGACCAGTCCCAGCCACGTCCTTCATCGAAAATGACGTCTCGTGCCGTGCGCAAGCGCCGGGTCGTTGGGTCGAGGATGCGGTATGCCTTAACGCCTTCAGCGTAGCCGATGAACACCCCCGGCGTGCTCCTGTCGTCCAGCTTGCCGACGTGGCTCAGCTCCTTGACGTACGCCAGGCAGCCGAACGAGCGAAGATGTGCGACCGCTGGCGTGCGCCCGTACCAGGCCTCGTACGGAGTCTTTCCCTCCAGGCTCTTGGTAGGCGACCGGTTGAGCAGATGCACCGCGGTCACCACCACTGTTTGGTTTCGGCGTTCAACCACGCTGTTCTGCTGCGGCATGTACGGGCGGAGTAGTGGCGCTGGATCCCCTCATCCGCGCAGTAGGCGGCGAACTCAGCTGCGGTGAACTCCCCCCCATTGTCGGTACGCAGTACCCAGAGCTTGTGGCCGCACTCCTTCTCCGCGGCGGCTTGAACGTGCTTGATGGCGTCCGCGGCTGCCGCCTTCGTCGCAAGAAGGACGGTCCACATGTACCTCGATGCGTCGTTCACCAGCAACAGGAAGTAGCGCTGACCTCCTGGAGTCGCCGGCGTGACGGGGCCGCAGAGGTCGCCGTGGACGAGCTCGAGCTGCTTCTGCGCGCGGTACGCGGCCTGACGTGGGAAAGGGCGTCGCTTGTGCTTGGTCACCACGCAGGTGTCGCACAGCTGCTCGACATGGTTGATCTGGGGAATCCCGCGCACCATCTCCTCGCGCCCGAGCTTCCGCAGTGCCTCGAAGTGGAGATGCCCGAAACACTCGTGCCAGCGCCAGGCCTCATCATCACGACGAGTGGCGAGGCAGAGAGGCCGGGCCACCTCCATGTGAAGCACGTACAGCCGGTTGCGCCTGCGGCTGACCTTGACAAGGAGGCACCCACGTCGATCCCAGATCTGGAGCACCCCTTTGTCAATCCCCACCTTCGCGCCGCCGCTCGTCGGTGGCGAGGCGATGATGGAGTTCGGCGCGGATGTAGTAGACGCCGTGGAGCAGCTTGTGCTCGCCAGTCCTGGCCACGAACACGACGGACCCGACACCGCGGATCTCCACCACCGACTCGTCGCCGAACTTGACGGAGCCCCGGATGTTGCGGTCAAGGTCGGCGAAGTGCCCGACACGCCCGGTCATGTGGTGCGTGGCGCCACTGTCGAGGTACCATCCTTCGAGCTTGTCGTAGTCGGAGCCGTCACCGAGGAAGACACGCACGCGCGGGTCGTCCACGTGGAGCAGAGCGAACGCCGGCAGAGGGAGAGAGGTGAGCGGCGACGTGGAGTGAGTATGAGGAGAGGTTAGGGTTTCGCCCTCCCCCTTCTCTCAAGTGGGCCGCAGTATTGGGCTCGCATGGGCAAGGAACAGTGCGGGCTCATCATCCTCCTCAGCTTGGGCCATGTGGGCCGCCCCATCTCTCTTGGGCTGCCTGCAGTCCGTGGCCTAGTGACCGCGACGGCCGCAGTTGAGGCAGGTGTCCTCGCGGGTCGCCTTGCGTTCCCCGCCGCCACCTCCTCCTTTGCCACCAGAGCCGCCACTGGTCCTGTCGTCGCTCCCACCGCCGGACTTGTCCTTCTTGCGCGGTCGTCAACGACGGTCCTTGGACGAGAACAAGATCTCCAGCTTCTTCTTCTCCTTTTGGCGGGCGAGCCACTGCTACTCGGTGAAGAGGAGCTTGCCGCCGATGGTGACGGAGTCGACGAGCGACGCCTCGTCACGGTCATCCACCGCCTTGAGCCTGCCTGTCACCTCCTCGACGGACAGGGTCGAGAGATCCAGGAGGGTCTCCATCGACAGGGCTATTTGGGTGTACTTCTTGGGGACGACGCGAAGATACTTCCCCACCGCCTTCTGCTCGTCGATGTCGACGTCGCTGTGCCGCACCAGTTGCTGCACCAGGCTGAAGAGGCGGAGAGCAAATTCGTCGACGTCCTCCCCGGGCCGAAAGGCTAGGCGGTCCCAATCCTGGCGCAGCTTCTGCACCGTCACCTTTCGGGCGCGGTCAATGCCGACACGCGACACGGCGATGGAGTCCCAGGCATCCTTGGCGGTCGGCTTGTCCGCAAGAGAGGACACCATCTCCGGCGGAACGGAGGCGAGGAGTGCGTCGAGTGCCAACCGGTCCTCATGGAACTCGGCATCCCCAAACGCGACGGTGTCTCAGAGCTGTCTCGCCTGCAACTTAACCTTCATCAGCAAACTCCAGTCATTGTAGTTCGTCTTGGTGAGATCGGCCATGGCGTGCTCCCACCGGACTCCTTGATGACGCGCTGGACGACCGGCGAGTCACGATTGTGGCGACGACCGCGACGAGGCTAGGGCGACGCAGAGACACGGCTATGCCGCATGATCTTCCGGTCGTTGTTGCCGTAGTCGTCGCCGGCCTGCTCGGTGCGCAGAGCAGCAGCAGCCGCTGCTGCAGCCTCAACCGCGGCGACCGCCGCTCTAGCCGTCTCAGCTGCCTGTCGTGCCGCCATCTCTGCTGCAATGATGCACGCCTCGCGTGCCTCGGCGTCGGCCAACGCTGTTGCCTCAGCGGCAGCCCTCCTGCGGGTCGACGAAGTGGACTTCACAGGTTAGAACCGACAGCTCTGATACCAAATGTTAGAACTTCAACTCAGGAGGCTAGATAGTTGTGAATTATTGCAGTTCCAATTGCAGCTGCTCCTTGTCCATTATATTGACATCAAAAGCTAAAGATGGAAAGTAAAAGAACTAAACAACAAATGGCTGTGATCAGCCCTAACACTTTCAGTTACTACTTTGTGACTTTTTAACTAAGGAGCATCCAAGATTGGAGATCCCCCTTCCACCACCAATTCAAGCATACAAACACACGAGCTTATCCATCAAATATGTCACTGAGCAGTAGCAAAAGGGGTCCATGCGATGTGATCAACTGCATAGACCCTGAAATTAGGGCCCATTTGCCACCTAACCTGCAATTACCACTAGTTAATCTTGGCAATAGTAAGAATAATTAATAATCCCCTATTCCTCTAAAGAAAGATTAATAGGTGAGGCCTTTTCTAGTTCGGAAATGATACGGGACAGACGTTAGATTAGGGAGGATAATATCGGACGCTATTCACACCTGTACTTCTTCTAAGGTCTTCCTTCCACCACTTGACGAGCCCATTCTCCGAGGCAACCTTCGTTTTCGCCTAAGCTCCCGAACTTTTCCTCATCCTATCTTTCCCTTCAACTCCCGGCGTCGCACATGCCTATCAGCATGTGCGGTGGCACAAAGAACGCCACGGCCATGCCCACGGTGCTCGGGATGTAGCACCGCACTCACCACTGCTTCCGATTGGCTACCACCCGGAACACGCTCAAGGCCAGCGCGAGCACGAAGAAGAGCCTGCAGAGGAGCATGCTGTGCTTGGGCAGCTAGCCCGTGCTGGCCGATGCTGAGCATGGCGATTTTGCTGCGTTGCGATTTGCTGCTTACCCGTATTTGCTGCAACAGTTCGTTTAATTGTTGCAGTAGGATTGCCGATTGTTGATATTTCTTTTCCAATTTTGTTATTTTATTTTTGTTGCAAACATTTCTTCGATTGTTGCATGCACGAGTAACTGTAAAATGTTGCAACTATTCTTTTCAAAATATTGAAGAGTTGTGTTATTGTAACTTTCTTTGTTTACGATGTTTGAACTATTTTAAAATCTAGCTGCGTTCTATTGTAACTTTCTTTGTTTACGATGTTTGAACCATTTTAAAATCTAGCTACGTTCTATACTCATTATCTCATCCAATTTAGATTTTTTGTCAACATTCTCATTATTATTGTGCATTTTGTTGCATGCGGTGATTACAATTATTGCACGCACTATCTAAGGATGTTGCACCGATGTGTCCGATAGGAAACTTTGCGTCGGACGTCCGATTTCTAGTCCTATCCTTTCTAGTTTCTATCCACTTGTTGCTATAAACTTCCACCGATTCACTCATTCACATCCACATAAATTTCTTTTTCTGCAATACAACTACACTAGCACAATTCCCTTCCTATTTTCCTTGTGACTGTTTCGAGGCCGTACTTAAGGGTTTGTTTGGTTGGTGGGATCAGGGTTCCAAATCTCGTCGAATTTCAGCGAAATTTCGGATTCCGGACCACCCCGAAATGTAAACTACTGGCTGGATAAACAAAATTTAAAAATTTTGAAATTACAACAGTAACCCAAATTTTCGTTTTCCCTCGGCGAAATTTGGCCAAATTTCACCGGAAATTCATATTTTTTGGCCGATTTTAAAACTTTTAGAGCCGGATTTGGTCCAATAACCCTTAGGAAAGTCATCTCCTATGCAAATTTGTTGAAAAACTGAATTTTTGAGACATTTTAAAATTTTGGCAGAAACACTGTCAAATTTTTATAAAATTGTACAAGATTGACAATGAGCTAAAAAATTTATGGTACTATCTTTAGTAGCCTAGGACCATACATAGAAAATTTAAAAATAATTTAACTTAATTTGTTATCCTTAAAAAATCAAAATGAATGAACATAATTGGGACAATTACATTGTCGAATTTTATAAATATTCTTGGGTGTAATTATGATCTTAAATTTTGTGAGAGATTAATAATTGCCTCAATACTACTATATAAATTTTTCAAAAAATTTAAAATTTGTTTGTTTGGTTAATCAAATCTATGTAAGCATTGAACTTTGTTTGTTATATTATATTTCAAAAATAAAAAAGAGAAGAACATAAATGGTACTGTGCCTTGTAAGAATTTTTATAAATTCATTGCAGCGTGATCATGATTCAAATTTTTTTATAGATATTAAGCACTTACTTTTAAACCTTATGTAAAATTTTCAAAAACTTTGAACTTTTTTTATTGCTAAATCAAATCTATGTATTGATCATGAGGCTTTTTATTGCTAAATCAAATCTATATATTGATCATCAGGCTTTTATAGATCATCAGGCTTTTTTATAGATATTGTGCACTGTCAGAATTTTTAAACATTATTTGTGAATGATCATCATCTAAAAATTTTAAATAAACATTAATGTTTCATCAGGACCATCCACAAAAAGTTTCAAAAGTTTTTAACGTGGTTTAGATGATTTTTCATTTTGTTCAAGTTTGCTTAAGCCTTTTAACAGGCGTAGAGTAATTGCTCGAATTTTTAAACATTCATGAAGTTTGATCATCATCTGAAAATTTTATGAGAACATTAGAGATGCATCATAACCATGCAAAAAAAATTTCAAAGGTTTATAACACGGTTTGAACCATTTTGCATTCGGTTCAAAATTGCGGTCAGCGTTTTATCAGGATAGTAGCAATTTTTGAATTTTCAAAAATTCCAAAAACTTCAGAATTATATGAAATTTTAATGGAAATATCATATATGTGTAAATACTCTCCAAAATAAATTTCAAAATTTTTCAACATCTTTTAACCCACTTTTCTACCGTTGCAAAAATGACAAAATTTAGGAATTTTTCGGCGAAATTTCATTTTTTCAGTAGAAAACAAACCGGATTTGAATTTTTGTTTTTGAATTTTGAACGAGATTTTTCTGAAATATCTGAATTTCTGCGAAATTTTGAATTCTGGTCCGGGCCGATATTTTATCCAAAACGAAATTTGAATCCTTGGGTGGGATAAGGTTGAATGGGATGGGATGGTCCTGTATCTGTCGACTTTTGTGGTCGGCATTGAATTTTATGGGGCAGGCGCTATATCTCAAACTCGAAGGTCACACAAGACAAAGGTTTAGACAGGTTCAGGCCCTCGACGAAGGAGGTAATACCTTAGTCCTGTGTGTTGGGATTATCCGGATCTCTTGGATCTAAGATTGCTCATGTCTCTGTAGTTGCCCGCCCTCTCCCTTATATAATGGGGGTGAGGCGGTTTACAGAGTCCCGATCAGTTATTAGATTCTAATCGGTTACAGGATAGAGTTTACATCTTTATCTATCCTGCTAACAACTCGGATTACAATCATATCTCTTATATCTAAATATATGTTAAACAGTCTCTACGATGTATCTCCTCATGCACCGCAAAGAAGGTCATGCGTGGAGCTTATCCCTGGGCCTTCCACCCGGCCTTGTATCTCCCTTAGGCACTTCTGGGCCGGTTATGAAGACACCTAGGTTCTTATATTCCACAGTAGCCCCCAAGCGATTCATGATCCGATTGCTATATCTTTATCTGGGTCTCAACTTTAGATCAACGCTTCTCGACTTCCAAAGATAAACCTCTGACTTGTTTCTTCTTTGATTTGAATGCTTCTCCTTGCGGCAAGGGGATTATGAAGGACTCGAATATAACCCCGGACAGTCTTCAAAGTTGTTTTGACTTCTTGTGTCAATTCATTTTTCAAAAACCTCTTTGGCTTCTGAACTATCTTAACTCCAAGTCTCTTCGGCTTCTGATGTCTTTACATCTTCGTATTTACTTCAACCTTACCGTATCAACTATAAAAGATGAACCAGTGCTTTTAGAACTTATTCTCTTCACGCTTAGTCCTCCATTTTCCTGCACCAAGCTCCACCTTCTTCCTGAAGGATTTCATGGACCGCTAGGATCCAGAACTTGCCGAGGAGTGGGCACTATTCGACCTCACCATGGCCGAGTGGGCTGAAGAAGATGCTGCTGCCCTCGACCGCGTCGCTGTTGACGCCTTCCTCGAAATTTTCCCTGTCCTTTATAGGGCTAGGGAAGCTCTCGTGGAAGTGCTTCGACGTGTGCGCCGCGAAGAAGTATAATATGCCTGTAAATGTAATAGAATCTTTTCCCAGGCATAGTGCCTGAGTAATTTTATATAATAAAGAAAATACCTTCCGAGCGATATCCATGATTGTCGTTAGACATAGCTTAGACCCAGCTTGATGTATATCGAAGCTTGCATGGCTCTTTGGTCAGGTGATATCCATATCCAATTGTTGCAGGATATATCTTAGGTCCACCTTTGGACATATTAAGCTTTGCGCGGCTATTGGCCGAGTGATAGCTATATCCGACTGCTGTAGGATATAGCTCTGGTCCGACTTGGGACATATCATATTTACGTGGCTCTTGGCCGAGTGATACCCATATCCGACTGCTGTAGGATATAGCTTAGGCTCAACTTGGAGCGTATCATATTCATGTGGCTCTTGGCCGAGTGATACCCATATCCGACTGTTGTAGGATATAGCTTAGGCTCGACTTGGAGCGTATCAGGATTTTTTTGGCTCATGGCCTAGTGATACCTATATCCGACTGGTGTAGGATATAGCTCTGGTCCGTCTTGGGACATATCAAGGTTTATCCGAATGGTATCCGTGCTCGTTTATTACGATGCACAGCTTATCGACCCATCTTGGGGCATACCATTGGAACCGTGCCTTATCAGGCTCAACCCGTGATATATGATTCCGCCATGCGGTAACCAACTAGCGATCCAATGTGGGGTATATCACAAGATATTTTTAATCCAAACTGGAGGATACCCACGTCCCGCTTAGCTCGATAAGTGGTTAAACATCCCATCATAGGGAGCAATGTGTCCCAAATATGACTTGGTATCAGTTCGAGATTCTACTATTGTAAAGCTCCAAGAGCAAATTAAGGCCTCGGAGGTCTCCAAATTGAAATCGGAGAAGGAGCTAGAAGGTACGCTCAGCAGCTTGGCCCTCCCTTGCCTTCATTGTCTTCTTGGTACTTCTTGATAATCTGTTTCGTTTGCAGACTACAAGTTCAAGACGCGGGCGCAATATGCCGCTTATAACGAGAAGGTCGAGGCCCTTGAAACTTCTTGTGCTAAGTTTCGCGAGGCCTCTGACCCGTTGCTAAGGTTGCTTCATCCCGGAGGCGAGATGCCGCCCAGTAGGGACCAAGTTATTCTAACCGGAGGAAGCCCCATGGAGCTTAAGATACTCTTGAAGGAAACGGCGACCAATGGTGCTAGCCAGGCTCTGGCGATCACCAAGTCGCATTATCCCCAAGTGGATCTTGAGGACATTAAAGATGGCTATGCCTGTAACGTGGATGAAGACCGGGCAACCGAACTCTGAGAGGAAGTTAAGGATGCTTCTTCGGCTGTCGCGAAAACCTTGGACCTGTGAACGAATATTTAAAAGTGTTTCCTTGATCTTGCAAGTTTTCTTTAAATATACTATTATGCTCGATGAGGCCATCCGAGTAGTTTTGACTTCTTAAATATCATGTCCGACTAGTTTAGCCCTCAGGCTCTGAGGCATGGTTCAGATGAATATCTCAGAGTCTTAAAATTCGTAGGAGCGAAGCACTCAGACGCATAATTTTCGAGAACATTATACGGGAACATCTTTAAGAGTGAACATTCATTCATAAAGAAGTAATTAAATTACAGAGTTCAAGTGAAAAAACGACGTAGCTGTTCTATGTTCCAGGTGTTGTTGATAATTGTGCCGTCTTCACGCTTGAGCTTATAAGCCCCAGGACGTATCACCTCATCGATGATGTAAGGGCCTTCCCAGCTTGGGGAGAGCTTGTGCTCGCATTTCTGAATCTTTCTAAGGACCAGATCTCCTTTGGAGAATGCGCGGCTCCTTACATTGCGACCGTGATAGCGACGTAAGCCCTGAAGGTACTTTGCCGACTGAATTGTTGCGACGTCCCTGGCTTCTTCCAGTCGGTCGAGGTCTTCTAGCCGGCTTTCTTCCGAAGCGACCTCCTCATAGCACCGAACCCGCGGGGATCCGAATTCTAACTCGGTGGGGAGGACCGCCTCTGAGCCATACACCAGGAAGAAAGGTGACTGCCCGGTTGCTCTGCTGGGGGTGGTTCGCAGCCCCTAGAGTACCGAAGGTAATTCTTTGACCCACCGAGTGGCGTATAGTTTGAGACGATAAAAAATCCTTGCCTTTAGGCCTTGTAGCACCATACCGTTGGCTCGTTCGACCTGCCCATTACTTCGGGGGTGTGCTACTGATGCGAAGCAAATTTTTATGCCGAGTTCACCGCACCAGTCTTGAAATATGCCACCTCTGAATTGGGTGCCGTTATCCGTGATGATTCAGTTTGGTACGCCGAATCTAACCACAATTTCATGAAAGAATTCTTTGGCCTTTGCGGCTGTGATTGTGGCGACTGGCTTGGCCTCAACCCATTTGGTGAATTTATCGATGGCCACGAAGAGATGAGTATAACCACCTTGAACCTTCTTCAAAGGTCCCACTATGTCAAGCCCCCAGACCGCAAATGGCCAGGTGATCGGGATGGTCTGTAGTTCCTATGCCGGTTTGTTCACCTGTCGCGCAAAGAATTGACATCCTTCGCATGTTCGGACGATGTCCTCTACATCAGTGACAGTAGTCGGCCAGAAAAATCCCTGACGATAAGCCTTGCCGACTAGGGTTGTTAACGCCGCGTGATTCCCACAAATTCCCCAGTGGATTTCCTTGAGAAGATCTCTTTCTTATTGTTCTGATATGCGCCGTCGTAGTACACCAGAGGAGCTCTTGTGATAGAGTTCTTCCCTGATTACCACATAGCTCTTGCTTCGGTGCATTATTCGTTCAGCCTGCACGTGGTCTTTGGGTAGCGTCCTTCGTCAGATAGTCTAGATACGGAGCTGTCCAATCGGGGGTAATGATCAGGACTTCTGCCTCTATGTTCTTCCCCACTGGGATGCCCGACTTTGACCGAGTGCTTATTGTGGGCTTATGAATTTCTTCAACAAATACTCCTGCGGGCACTGTGGTCCGGGCGGATCCCATTTTTGCTAGCTCGTCGGCCGCTTCATTGTCCCGACGGAGCACGTAAACAAGTTCTAAGCCGTGGAAGTTGCCTTCAAGCTTACGTACCTCCTGGCAATAGCGGCCATGTTGTCTTTGACGCAAGACCATTCTTTTTGCACCTGATTGAACACGAGCATTGAATCTCCGCGAACTGTCAAACGTCGGATACCGAGCGATATGGCGATACAGAGCCCATGGATGAGTGCCTCGTACTTGGCGGCGTTGTTCGACGCAGTAAAAAGTATTTGAAAAACGTACCTCGACCGTTCCCCACTAGGTGATATGAGCACTATACTAGCCCCCGCGCCGCTGAGCATGAGGGAACCATCGAAGTACATCGTCCAATACTCGAGTTCCTTGATGACCGCCGGGTTTTGAAGTTCTGTCCACTCGACAGTAAAGTCGGCTAGCGCTTGAGACTTGATGGTTGTGCGAGGCTCGAATAGGATATCAAAGGCTCCAAGCTCGACTGCCCACTTTGCAATTCTCCCTAGTGGCCTCCTGGTTGTGAATTATATTTTCTTAGATTCACTCAGGACCTCATTGATGAAATAGACCGGGTGTTGGATCTTCTGCACGTGACCCGGCTCCTCCCTTTCTATGATGATTGCAGCGCTGACTACATGAGTCGTTGCCGCGATGTAAAGTAACAGAGGTTCCCCTGGCATCAGTGAAACCAAGACCGGGGGTGTCGTTAAGAAGGTCTTCAAATCTTCAAACGCTTGTTGTGCCTCAGGCGTCCATTAGAATTTGTCCTGCTTCTTGAGGAGTTTAAAGAATGGCATACCTCGCATACCCAGTCGGGAAATAAACCTGCTGAGTGCGGCCATACACCCTGTAAGATTCTGGACGTCCTTTTGGCAAGTCGGCGGTTCCATATTTGATATGGCCTTGATCTTTTCTGGGTTGACCTCAATACCTCGTCGAGATACGATAAACCCGGCGCTTTTCTCAAGATACTCCAAAACACACTTCTGGGATTAAGCTTCATGCTGAAACTCCTTAGACTTTCGAACGCCTCGCTAGGGTCGGCAATAAGGTCCTTCCTCTCCCGAGTCTTTACCACGACATCGTCCACATATGCCTCCACGTTGCGTCTGATTTGGGCATGAAAACACCGCCGTATTGCACGTTGATACGTTGCACCAGCATTTTCAACCCGAACGCCATCGTGATATAGCAAAAGGTCCCAAAGGGCGTGATGAATGACGTTTTGATATGATCTTCCGCCTTTAGGCGAATCTGGTGGTACCCTGAATAGGCATCGTGGAAACTCAGGATCTCGCACCCAGCGGTTGAATCAACCACTTGATCGATTCGAGGTAGACCGAATGGATCCTTCGGACATGCCTTGTTGAGATCAGTATAGTCAACGCACATGCGCCAAGTTTTATTCTTTTTTTGAACTAGTACAGGGTTCGCCAACCAGTCGGGATGATACACTTCTTTGATAAAACCTGCAGCTAATAGCTTGGTGATCTCCTGCTTGATGGCGTTCCGACGATCTGGAGCGAACCGCTGGAGTCTTTGCTTGACTGGCCTTGCCTTTTCGTCGACATGTAAAGAATACTCGATCACCTCCCTAGAAACACCCGGCATATCGGATGGCTTCCAGGCAAAGATGTCCTTGTTAGCCTAGAGGAAGGTGACGAGCATGCCTTCCTATTTATTCTCGAGCCCTATCCCGATCAGAGTCATTTTGGATGGGTCGGATGAGTCGAGAATAATTCTCTTGGTTCCTTCGCCATACTTTGTCCCTGACGTGGCCTGCTTCTTGGACGGGATGTCGCCTTCTTCCTGCAATATGGCAGCCTCTGCCTGGATATTCTTCCCCTCGACGGTTGCCTCCTGCAGCTCAGCAAGTTCATAGTTCTCTCGGTCGCATTCCAAACATCGCTTGATGTCACTGCGAACCGTGATGACGCTTTTGGGTCCCGGCATCTTCATCACCAAATAGGTGTAGTGCGAGGCGGCCATCAACCGAGCCAGATTGGGCCTTCCCAAGATAGCGTGGTACGCTATCTTGAAATATGCTACCTCAAAATTTATATACTCGATCCGATAGTTATTTTTGGTACCAAAGGTGATGGGCAAAGCAATCTGCCCGAGAGGAAATGAAAACGCCCCAGAGATCACCCCGTGGAACGGCTGTGAGCTCGGCCTTAGCTCGGAGCAGGGAACGTTCATGTCGTCGAAGGTTTTGGCGAACAGGACGTCGAGTCCACTCCCTCCATCAATCAATACTTTCTTGAGCTTTACATTGCGAATAACAGGGTCGAGCACTAGAGGGTACTTACCCGGATGTAGAACTCGGTTGGGGTGATCCGAGCGGTCGAAGGTGATCGGAACTTCGGACCACTTTAGATACTGGGGGGTTGCTGGTTCCACCGCATTGATCTCCCGAGCAATAAGCTTTTGCTTCCGCTTGGACTCGTATCCGGTGGAGCCCCAGTATATGTAGTTCAGCTCGTGTTCGAACTCTTGGTAATTATCCTCGTCGGGAGGGTCTTTCTTCTTGGCAGCCTCATCCTTCGCTGGAGCCGGTTGCTTGTTGCTTTCACGCAAGAAAACGCTTGTGGTAAAGCGCTTTGGCGGCGTGCTTTCCTTAGGGTGGAAAGGACAGATCGCATCCATGACAGTACTGTAATCGGGTGCCTCCCTCCGTGTGGCTCGGGGCCGATTGCGCTCTGCTACCGCAACTAGCTCCTCGCCCTTCCGTTTTTTGTCCTTGTGCTTGGAGGACTCAGGCTTTTCGCCTTTGTTCTTCTCGCTGTGGGCGATCTTCTTAGTGCTCGCCAAGGCGCCCGAGGCCGTGGCATAACGGTCGTCCAACGCAAATATCTCCTTTACGAAGACCGTGGTTTCTCGGACATTTTCTTGATCGATCGATCATCAATTTTTGAAAGGCTGCTACCACCACTACATCAGATACATCACTGATGGTGTTTTTCTTCTACATGAAACGCTAGATGAAATCTCTCAGCGTCTCGTCCTTCTTTTGATGAAGCTGATATAGGTCCCATGGGGTGCCAGGCCTCTCATAGGTTCCCTGAAAGTTCACGATAAATTGATCGCAAAGATCGCTCCAGGAATCCACCGAGTTCGCAGGAAGTCCTGTGAGCCATTATTGAGTTGAAGGGGTGAGATTGACTGGCAGATAATTTGCCATCACGCTTTGATTACCTCCAGCCGCTTTAACCGCTGTGGCATAGACTGCAGCCCAAGCTCGGATCTCCATCCTCGTCAAACTTAATGATGCCCTTGGGGTTAAAACCTTCAGGCCATACTACTCGGCGTAACCGAGAAGTGAACGCTCGGATTCCATCGATGGATCTGTCGTCATGATGAGGGGGAGTTCGGTGAGGTGAGCCTCTGGCTCAGCGATTATCATCAATGTGTCGGGTGGAGTTCGGCGCAGCGAGCCCTTGACTCGGCGATCGTCGTTGTCATTCCGACCCCGGCGATAATGGTCTCTATGGTCGTTGTAGTCATCATACCGTTGATCACTTCGTTGATCGTGGACGATACTGAAGCGTTCGTAGTCGTCGTAACGCCAGCGTCGATCTTCTTCATCCCGCTCTTGTCGTATGGCGGTGATGTCTTGACGGAGGTCACGGTTGAGTTTCCAGCGGGCGTCTCCGACTGGTTGTGAGGGGCGCCGACTGCTGGTACTCCGACTGGCAGCAGTCCGGCTACTAGCGACGCGAGTGGCCGCTTGGGAGCATGAGTGCGCTTCCCCTACCGGCTTTTCCTGATTCTGCTGAATCGCTGCTGTAGTCTTAGTAGAATATAATATTACAGTTTACTATCAGCAGTGGCGGACCTAGATCCAAAACTTAGAAGGTGCTCATCAACCTGCAGCCTGCCGCACTACTACCCTCTCTGCCTCTTGTAGGCACCCGGAAATACGAATCGATCCTCGCTCGTGCGTTGGACTCAGAGGTGACACCCATACTCCACTTAAGTGTATGATCACTGTCACCCAAAAGTCCCGTGCACGGAGTATTAACCAGATGGCCCTCACTCAAGCAAATATGAGCCACCTAGTTGCACCGTACACACTTACACAACCAAGGGAGTTTCGATTCCATTCCGAACAACCATACCGGGATTGAAAGCAACTCATCCAAGCATAGTACTAGCCGTCCGTCTCAGAACCTTGGTATCGCCCACACTCACCAAGGGGAGCGCGAGCAATAGTCAAAGAACGACGACCGCTCGAGTGTATGCATTAGATGGTTGAAAACAATTTCAGGTACCCGGATATGTGTGTAGTGCTAGTTCCCAAGATCAACGCCTAGCACCCACATATCCCGCATTCGAGATGTATCGCAACACATACACACAAGACTAAGTAGTTGGCATAGCATAAACATAAACTAGAGACTAATACAACTACTTAATATTACAAGTAGTGGCCGACCGGCCAAATATTACAAGTCCATAAGTAAAGTGCAGCGGAAATAACACATATAACAAAAGAGGGACAGTGGTATGCCCATCCCTACCCAAAGGCAACCGACTTAGGAAAAACCCAAGTTCATCTGTCAACATGATCGTCGGTCCCCGGAGTATAATACGCGTCGTCGGGGCATTCCTCCATTTCTTCTTCTATATTGTATTGATTAGGCAACCGTAAGTACACGTATGTACTCGCAAGACTTTAGTGTATGGAAATAAAGTAAATGCAAGGCTAGAACAAGGATAACAAGCTTCTACACTAGTCTCATTTTCAGCATAAGGCAGATTTTGTTTAGCAAGTGAATGTTGCATAAAACGGTAACGAATTGTAAAGAGCATTTAATAAGAAGTTAAATAACAGTAAGTACAGTTCATATCCATCATTCCACAGCCCTCCTTGGCTGCGAATAGAGAGTAAAAACAACCACCAATAGCTCCCAAAGTTTTCCATACCAACCCAACACTGTTTCCAAATATTTTGGCAAAAACAAAGACTATACTTGACATTATTTTCCCAAGTTGCTCATGACCGCGAGCACAACTAATTAATTAGATTTTAATCTCTGCAGAGAGTGTACACTTTACCCACATGACACATTCTAGCAATCATATCAACCATGTCACGCGGTACTTCCTGCACCTGCTTTGCTAGACTGTGATTAAACCGCTCAAATAGCTAAAGCTTAGCCTTGCACCAGCGACAATGATGTTAAACCCTTGTCATAGTTTCGAGATCTTGAACCGATGGTGCCCCATCGCGAACTCTCCCAAGGCAAGGCATGCACCGCTGTATTGGAATGCTTGGGCCCCAACACCTCGATGAAGGGAGCACCTAGAACGATACCAAATCCGTCGGATCATCCATACTACTGCTTCTACCAAAATGCAAGGCTAGACTCTAACTAATCTAATGAGTTTAGGCTATCCCATACTAGCACATGTGGTTGCACCAAATTACTTAGGTGATAGCATCAAGTTCGGTCCTTAATTGTCCCAAGAGAATCTCCCTAACTACGCGTGAGGCCCTTTTCACGCCTCAAGTTAAGTAATAACTCGCCCGCGTCTAAATCATAAGTTTGAGTTGGATTTTTATCAAATTAAGTGGAAACCATACCGTGGTTCCATCCATTTAAACAAAGTTTGCTCAAAGTAGTTGAAATGTGTCCCATCATTTAAAAGTCGTTCTAGTGAGCAAGTCTAAGCAAGTACATAAGTTATTTCGCAAGTATTACGTAAGTGATATTAAGTATTGTCTAATACAATACTAGTTTACAATGGCAAGTGTTCAAATGACAAGGTAATGGTAATGCATACAATTGGAATTAGCTACCATTACCCACAACATATCAAGTTTAAAACATACACGCATGCATATAGTTTGATAAAACAACATAAATTTGCAAATATGGGATCAAAATGGTCAAAGGAGGGTGCTTGCCTGGTTGCTCTTCTTCTGGATTATAATCCGGGTCGTAGTCGACGTCGTTAAAGACCGAATCCGAATTATCGTCGTCTATGCGTTGAATAATAAAAATCGAGACAAAAGCAAATAACACCATATCAAATGGGGCAAAACGAAATCGGATATAAATACCAAATTAAAACTTACCAAGAAGAACAAGGTGATTTTGAGTTCTTGATTTATCACTTTCATAAGGATTTCATTAGCATTTTGGTTATGTGAGACCTTTTCATGAATGTGATACTTTCATCCTTTATTATAAGAAACTAACGTTATAATCATAGCTAGG
Source organism: Otatea glauca (assembly GCA_036346275.1). NCBI lineage: Eukaryota > Viridiplantae > Streptophyta > Magnoliopsida > Poales > Poaceae > Otatea > Otatea glauca. The sequence continues at coordinate 52,656 of JAYEVK010000327.1, read as the reverse complement.
GTTATTTACGAATTCAAGAGGCTAAAATTATGTATCTTTATATTTATACCTTCGAATTCTAGATGCTAAAATTATTTGGATTAACGAAAGTAACATTAGTTAAAAGGTTTTGCTTGATTGGTACTTAGCTTTAAGTGTTCATGCATGGGAGTAATTCCTACATGTTGGATCTAAAATTTTAGGTTATTTGCTGATACTACTTGGTTATGTGATGATTCTTGCATTGCCGATGTTTTGGTTTAAAACTTCCTATTTCATTCGTCCATATAAACGATTCTAGCAACACCATCTTTTAGGGTTTTTGCTCTAGTAAGTTTTATATGATAAGCAAGTTGAAATTAAAATGTTTTATCATATTTTGGTTTTCCATATACTGGTGTATGATTCTGGGTCAATTCCCCTAAAATTTATGTTTAGCCAAGTTGTTTTTCATGCTGCCGAAAGTGCTTAAGTGATTCTGAAACTGCACAAATTGTGATCATTTAGGGTTTTTGCTTAAGTAGGATTCAGATGCAAATCAAGTTTTATTTAATATATTTTTATAGAATTTGGTAGTTTATATTCTAAACTCTGATTCTGAACAATTTTCCTTTAAATTTGCATTTGGATGAGATACTTTACGGATTGCCGAAAAGGCTGAAGTATTATGGTTTTGGTGCAGTTTGTGATCTTCGTAGGTGTTTGTGGCGACATGTTTTATACGCTACGCAGGTTATAAATGAAATATTTTTCCATATTATGGTATCATAAATACTATAGGATACTTCTGAGCTATTATTTCATTATTTTCCATTTATACAAGATATTTTATGGGTTGCCGAAAAGCTTATACGATTATGCCAATCACGCGGTTACGGTCCAGTTTTCATTCTTCGATTGCGGCTGCACCTTATGGGATAATCTAACCATTTTTTAGACATTAGTAGGGGATGACCCTAAAGGTGTTTTAAAGTTGGTTCCACGACATTTTGCTTTTATCCGCGATAGTTTATATGCACATGAAGAATGAAGTCTTTTACGAACTTAATTCAAGTTAGCTCTTTTTGCCGACTAACAAGATCTTGACTTTAGGAATATTTTGAAACTAGCCCTACATGACCTAATATTTAATTATGTCATTTTGTTTGCTTGAATTTGAATCCTTAAGTACACATCTCTAGTATATGAAAGCATATTTTGATTAAAAGGCTAAGTGCATGCTATGATTTGTTATAATGAGTGTTACTATATTAAGTGGTCTGGTCATGTAGGTCTTTTAGGAACTAACTTTTATTATGTTAGCATCTATTCACAGCAGTTATTTATATTTCAACTTTTAGTATATAACAAGTATAGATATTTGGGAACTTGTCTCATCCTAAGTTAATCTTTAATTATTTCAGTATGAATAGATTATATGGACCTATAGGATGATTCAAAACTGACCTCTCATATAGCATCCTTTATTTGTGATATTTTGCTTATATCCTTTTCCTTTGTACATGGAGAACAATTTATTTATTAAACTGGATTTAAACTAAACATGAAATGTTTTTGCATATCTAAGGATGCTACAATCATTATTAAGCTTAAGATTTGGTTTTACCAATATTTGAATTCATTTGACCTAAGTTTTAGCTATTTTAGCCTCTAGGCATTGGAATCCAATTCATTTTCAAATTTAAATTAACTTAGGTTCTAATCTAAATATTTTTGCGAAAATGGGAGATTTAGTACCTAAGGAACATGACAAAATTAGTTTCATCATTTTTAGACTTGATTTATGAAAATTTTATGTTAAGCTTATTCTAGGCCTAAAGCATATGTTTGAGCTCATTTAATTCACAGAGATCAAAACTAAAATATCTTTGCATATTCATATTCTATATGGTTTTACACAATTTATAATTTTATTTCATTTAATTTGATATTTTCTAGCAAAATATATTCAAGTTTGAACACCGGCGTCAGAAGGATGGTGGAGCCGGCGGGGCTGGGGTTCGTGAGCTCAGGGCGACCCATGCGCATGCGTAGGGAGGCTCAGTCTGTGTCGGTGATGGCTGGAGATGGGCTGCCACCACGGAGGTGCTGCACACAGCGGAGGTGAGCATCGGAAGTGGAGAAGGAAGCTGCATGGTTTCAGGTGAGCGTGCGGTGAGCATGAGGGAGTGACGAGGGAGCTAATGCTTACCCCGGTGCGGCGGAGAGAGCCCAAGGAAGCTTACCACAGAGCTGCCATCAGTGGAGGGGAAGATGTGGCCGTGCTACATGCCACGCATGCCGTCTCCGCTTGCATGCACGCCCGCTTTGCATGCATGCTATCGCCACTTGCATGCACGGCCGCATGCACGCCGCCACCGCCTGACCAATGAGCTCCTCAGTCCGCAGCCTTGGCCCTGCCATGGGTTGCCATGGCAGCACCACAAAATGGCCGTGCACTGCCTTGGAAGCAGTTGGCCACGTCACGTTGCCGCCGTGGCACACCACGCCACCACGTCGAATGCGGTGTCGCCTGGCCATGCCGTGCTACGCCTAGGCCACAGACCTCGCACCGCACCATGCTGCTGTTGCCGCAAGCTACTGTGTCGCCGCCTCAATCGGTTCTTTGCCGCTATCATGGCCGAGGGCCTCTCAACCACTGCAACTCCTTCCTCCTCCCTCCAAAACAACCCAAACCAACATGTTTGCGAGAAACTTTTGCAAAAGTAGGATGTATGAGTGATGGGAAATGTTGTGGTATAACATGCATGAGGTACTTCTTGAGTTTTGGTGATGATTGAGAGGGAGAGGGTGGAGGAGTTGAGGTGTTCTTGTTTTCTTGATGTTTGATGTTCATGGGAGAGGATGTAGTAGGAAGGAAAGTGAAGAAGAAATATGGGGAGAGATTGACATTGCTCTTGCTGCCATGGGGAGGAAGAAAGGAATGGCAGGGAAGAAGAAAAGAACAACGGAGGAATGTTGTGCTGCCATGAGGATTAGTGGGTTCATGTGTTGCTTGGAAAGGTGGGATGGGCAGGAATGGTGGCAGAGAATAGGTGTCTATTCGGTGTCCAACATATTTAAAAAAAATTCGTGTATTATCTCAAGACATATTTTATCTTCTGGTAAAAATTTCGACACAACATTTTATCTGTAAAAATTTATTACATTCTGACAAAACTGCTATACCAAACAGACTGGATAGGATTAGGTAAAGGGAATAAAGGAGCTGTCATTCATGAATGAAAATTTATGAAAATTTTTCTGAGTAATATAGAGGCAGTTTTCACCATACTGTAAAATTCTCAGATTAAATTATTTTATATACATATTATGGTAATTATGGCAATCCTGACTGCCCAATTTCCATCTTTCAGTTTTTATTTTATTTGAGGCTGAACATTGATTCAAGAATTTTTGACACTTTTTAGAGAGTTTAATATGGGCTAAAAATTCTTGTATAAAAATTTCAGATCAATATCCTGCATAATTATTTTCTATTAATTCTGACATTGTAGATTTCAGATTTCCCCGTTTTCTGTTTCTAAAATATAAAAGGCATTAAATATATTTATTAATTTTTAATATTTTTACCAGAGGTTAATAAGGTTATGACGAAGACATGGTAAATTTTTAACTAGATATCAGTTTCGATGATTTTTATAAAATTCTGACAATCTACTATTTTGCAATCAAATTATGTCGTTTCACATGTCATTATCTTTTGAATTAATACTCCCATGACAGCTGAGAAGAAGTGATGGAGACTTTTAAAATTTTAATATGATTTTTTTCTAGCTTTTACTTTCACCTTTCTACCTTTTTACTTTTACTCTTTCACTAATTCCATTACTTTATTTTTCTTTAAAGCCAAAAATCTAAGAAAGTAAATAAATCTAGAAAAATTCAGTAAATATGGAAATTCAAAATAAGATTACTTTTTCAACTCATTTTCAAATTTTGTTTATTTTGGGCAAAAAGTTTTAATGATGCAACATGTTCTTTTCTTTTATTTTGAAATACTATAAAAATGAAGTAAAAGATTATATTTAAAATAAAAATCTTGGTTTCAGTTGAAATTTTTATTCAATTCCATTTTTTAAATTTTAGAGTTTTATTTTTCCTATTTTTTTCAAATTTTCGGGATGTTACACCTCGGCTGGCCGACCTTCTGCTCGTCGGGGGTAAGGTATGCCCTAGCCTCCCTTGACCTCCCGGTAGGTTTGCCACTGATTGTCAGGAAGATTAATGACAAAGATAATTGAAGATTTTGTTTCAAGGAATACTAGAACAATTATGCTTTTCACGTAAAAGCCAGATAATTGTATATTAGCTGGACGTAATCCTTTATATTGTCTAAAAAATTGGATTACTGATAGGAATTAAATGAAAACCATTTTTTGGTAATTAATTTTTCTTAAGTGTAAGACTGAATCTAAATTTAGCACAGGGCACCTAAAATGTCTGGTACGGCCGTGACCTCATCCTAGATGTTATTTTTCAAGTTTATACAGCTGTGCGGCGTTACATAGCTAAGTTTCGGTGTGAATAATTCTTTTTGCTGACAAATGGAAAATATGTGCTTGGCGAGGAAGGAAGCGAAGCTGCGTAGCAGCACACGATTTAAACTGAACGCATGCACGGAAAATTTCAAGGAGATGCACGCGCGACCGAGACAGCAAAGAAAAGGATTTACTTTTCTTACGTTGAATTGGTCTTTGTCGTGCCTAATCTTAATACCACTGGTTTATGTTTAGAAAGTTTGACCGGCACTAGCTAAAAATATGTCCGAAAAGCAAACGTTAGTAAAATTCTGTGTAATACAGCAAAAAAAAAATAAAAATAATAATGAGAAACTGGACTACACATTTTTGAACGTTAGCCACAACATTACCCAAGTTTGTAGAGCGATATTTTCTAAATGATCTTGTTCATAAATGTAAGATGTATTTTATATTCCATTACGAAATTAGTGTTATGTTCGACTATATACTCCTAATAGATATCTATATTACTTTATATTCTCTATATATATGTATTGGATATAATACTTATACATAATAATTAGAGGTAGTCTACGATTTTTAATATCTCTTTTCTCTATAAATGAAGAAAAATATACCTTACAAATTTAGAGGGAAGGAGGCAAGACGATAAATAGAATGGAAAGTAGATGCAGACGAACGATCCCCAAAATCGTTAGACTCACTGAATCTCATGTAACGCACATGCATAGGGAGAACTAAAAATACAGCCAACACACGGTTGGCGCCCAGGCAAAGCATAGCTTTGGTCGGATTAGTACCAAATCCTGGATGGAATTAACTTAATTCCAACGTGCTTTCGAAAACCTCACATTTGTTGCCTTCCAAAATCCCAAAATGATCCGTCGTCTTCCTACAATCCTAGGTGGTGAAGTCTTTAGGCCTCCTTTAGGACGCGCCTGACCCAACTAATACCAATAACCTGATTAGTCACTTGATCACAAAAAACGGTTTTATCAAAGCTGCTGATGGCAAATATAATTAATATAGTGGGATATCTAGTTAGTTAAGCAAGGTATGGTGAATAAAAAAGAAAAGTGGTAGAGAAAATATACAGCACATATGAAGAGGCCTACAACCTTATTCCGAGATTACTTCACCAGATTGTTGAAGCAAATCAAACATACATTAACAAGATAGACAAACCATACCTCATGAGGGGCCTGAACTGTTTCATCCTGGACAGTGTATTCTAGGCATTTAGCCCAGCCATAGAGGGCTTCAAGTATTGCCAGCCTGTATTGATGAGCCCCGATCTCCTCTGTGTTTTTAGAGTTTCCCGAACTATTTTTGAGGTGGTTGCGATTGAGAGGCAATCTGGTGAAAAGAGAACCTGGATTTAGAAGTGATATTGCATATCCTTTTATTTTTTGTCATCTAAGGTTAGTAATTAGTTTTAATTTGTAATATATTCAAGATCTAGCTTGGTAAAGAGGGAAAATGAAGATGATTTAGATCTAGATTGGTGTAGATCCATTTGTTCTTTGTGATTTGAAGTAGTAATTGGTTCTAATTGCATTATACTCAAGATGTAGCTAGTTAGGTAAAGGGAGAATTGAAGATGGTAAGGTGATCTAAGTTAATAATTGGTTCTAATTGCATTATAGTCAAGATCTAGCTTGGTCAAGAGGGAATTGAAGATGGTTTTGATCTAGCTTGGAGTAGATCCATTTGTTCTTTGTAACCAAAATTAGTAATTAGTTCTAATTACATTATACTCAATATGTAGCTAGTTTGGCAAAGAGAGAATTGAAGATGTTTTTTTTAAATATAGCTTATATATATATATATATCCATTTTTTCTTTGTGATCTAAGGAGCTATATAGGTTAATTAGCAAGTTTAAATGTATCTTATATGTAGAATATTGTAGATCCATTTGTTCTTTAGATCTATCATGGTTTATGATTTAGGTAAAGTCTTAGCTAGTTAATCATGTCTAATTTAAGAATGTGTGCATGTGCACTCCTAGTGTACTTAATTCATTATTTAACACTTATTGTTACATACGTAGCGTAGATGGGCCGAAGCTAGAGTGCGCTATTACGGTACGAGTGCCGAGTACATTAATGGCATCTCCTCATTTAGAAGAGTTGCAGAGGAGGATATGTTGAATAAGGGGTGGAATGTATGCCTTATCCATGCATTGACTGCGAGAATCTGAGGATATTTCAAAACTCAGCGCATCGAATCATACTTGATTCTAAAGGGTTTCAAAATGTGGTATACATGTTGGACCAGTCACGATGAAGAGCAGATTATACAGGAAGCAAGTAGTATTAACATCGTCGACGAAGTCAACGATATGCCGGATGATATCGATTGTCCTTTCGATGAGGATAGGTTTCACGATGACAATCTGGATCGATGTCATGTGATGGAGAATAGAATTATGATGAGGGGAGTATGTAAAATTCCGTGGTTTGATAGATGACTCAAGAAACCTTTGTTCCCGAGTGCAAATCCAAATACACAAAGTTGTCATCCGTGCTTGAACTGTTTAAATTAAAGGCAAGAAACGATTGGCCCAACAAGAGTCTCACAGTGCTGTTAGGTCTATTAGCGGACATGCTTCCGAAGGGAAACAAGTTGCCGACAACCACTTACAAAGCTAAGAAGGTTCTTTGTCCCTTAGGAATAAAAGTATAAAGAATACATGTATGTCGCAATGATCGTATCCTCTACCGCAAAAAGTACGCAAACTTACATGTATGTTGGTGTGCAACGCTTCCTGTACAAGCATAAAGATCAATCGATGATGAAGACGAGGCGCCTAGGTGAAGAAAGGACCTCCTACTAAGGTGGCGTGATATCACTGTAATTCCCCATTTGAAGCATTTATTTGCGAACCCAAAAAGCAAAACCGCTTCGTGGCATTCGGATGAGCGCAAGTATGATGGAATGCTAAGGCACTCTGCTAATTCCACCCAAAGGAGAAAAATCGATAGGAGGTTTGAAGAATTTGATGTGCATCCGAGGAATATAAGGTTTTGATCGAGTACGACAGGATGAATCCTTTCGATAACATCAAGAATTGTCACAACACTTGCCCTGTGAATCTCTGCTATAACTCTCTTGGTTGTTATGAAGCAGAGTATATTTTATCGTTGTAACATCCCAAAATTTGAGTTTTGGAATGTTTGAATTTGAAATTTAACCAGTTGCAATTTTTCTCAATTTAATCAAGCTTAACTTGAATTTTCTATTAACAAAAGGATTTAATTTGACTAATGTATTAATCAAACAAAAGTTTTTCAGTTCTAGTGAGGTTTATTGTGCTCCAATGAATTTTTTTGTATTTTTGGAGATTTTTTTGAATTTATTTGCTTTTTGTTTAAATTCCTGGAATTATACTAATTCGGAAATGAATTTTATTTTCTAAAAATTCTTTCGGGCCGAATCCCTCTGGCCAGCTCCTATTTCCCGCCGGCCGTTCCGCTCAGCCTATTTTCCCGGCCGCTTGCCCGCCTACCTCATCAGCCCACTCGGCCACTTCATGTCGCTTAGCCAACCAAGCTGCATGCCACGTGGACCGTCCAATCGGCGCCTCGTGAGCGGATGGATGAGATTGCACCATGTCGCCCTGCCCCCGCCGCCGCAAACCCTAACCCTAGCACTCAGAGTCTCGCCGCCACACGCACTGCCGTCTCAGAGTCTGTGCCCTACATGCCTCCCGAGAGCTATTTAAGCGCCGCCAACCCCCTCCAGAGGCTCCTCTTTCTGCGCCACACCCATCGCACCCTTCGCCGTCGCCCGAGACCTCTTCGTCGCCGAGAACGAGCTCGTCGGAGTAGCACCACCACCCGAAGCCTTCTTCAACGTCGTCTAGCCGCTCCGGTGCCTCTCCGCCGCAGTCGCGCGTCTCGTTGAGTTCACCGCATTGCCCTCTTCAGGATCCGCACTCGCCGCTCGATCCGTACCGTCTCGCCGTCGGCCATGTCTTCTTCTCGTAGTCCGCAGAATAGCACAGCCTCTCGTCGCCGACTCGCCGCTCAACCGTGGCGCTTAATCGCTCGCAACGCCGAATTGAGTTTTATGGCGTTTTTGGTGGCGGCTGCAGAAAGGTGATCTTTCAAGCCGAGATGGGGTTGTTTGTTTTTGGGTTTTAGGGATGGATTTTGACGTGGGGAGATGAACAAGAAGATGAACAACAACAAGACAATACTAGAACGGACGCAAACTCAATTTAGCAAAAGCAAAATTAACCAATTGAAAGTCACAACGGGGTTTGGACAGCGGACAAACAAACTTTTTGTGGGGCAAATTTTCTGGACTCTAGGAAGAACACAATCAAACAACTAAACAAGATACAAGGACTCACCGGCCAACCGTTGCTCTGATACCAAATGATGCGCACAAGACAGCCCGATCTTCCGGTGAGGGGATAACTTCGATTTGGCGGAGGATGACTTTGACGATCTGGCTACAAACCACACAAGGATAAGCGCCTGCAATCGCTAAACCACACTCCTCGTCGTTATCAACCATGCTAAGAACACGGATGACCTGACCACGAAGGTCTATTCTTACAAGCAATCAAGAACTAGCAAGAACAAGGATGAAGCACACACTCAAGTTGAGGTTTCAAACTTGTTTACTGCTGCCCTAGCCGAGTCAGGAGAACAAGGATAAAGCTCCACATGGGTAACTATTCTCAAATCAAAACCTGAGGAGATAGATAGGGGATTGTCCAATATATATAGCCAAGGATGGCTGCTAGGAGTTGGTCTCACGCCACTTTAATTACATGGGAACTCAGCCCAAAATTATGGTAGCACAGCACCCTAAAAGACTGAGATCATCGTACCGTTTTGACTTCTGTGGCCAGCTCGAGTGGAATTTTATGATGCGACCAAATCCGTTGGAAAGAGCACGAATTTATCTTTTAATCAAGTACTCACTCATCCCGAACGGACTCAGATGCAAAAGTTATGGCCAGTTGAAGGTGAACTACCCTGGTGGACGTTTTGGCTTCCTTCTCGGGAATACGTTGTACTCTAGCTTGTAGTGATGAGGAATGATGTCCTTGCAGCTCTAAGCCATGATTCCTAAGCACAAGCACATTATTATGCAGTGGTATATCCTCTAAAATATAATTATGCCACCCGAGAAACGAGATCACCTGTTGATTTAGCCGCCGTGAGGGTGCTCTTGTGATAGGACCTTGCATAGGAGGTGGTGGAGGTAAGGTCATGGGTGTATCCATCATAGTGATGTCCTCATCATCCTCCCCTTCTTGCATTTGAGTCGTCCTCGACTCAAGCTCATCGTTCTCTCCAAAATATGGCTTCAAATCTGAAGAGGTGGAGATACGCCTTTTTTGAATACACCATCAAGCATGGGAGGCGGCCAAGGTGGAGGCCGAAGTGATCTGTGTGATCGACTTGGCCCTGGTGGGGATCGGAAAAGCCATGTAGATACGACCATCCTTGTGGATGTAGACGATGCAAAGGATGCCATGAAGTGTCGCCAAACTAATATAGCATTGGTCATATCCAGGATGAGCATGATCTCATCATTCTTCCTTTGTTGAATTGGAGTCGTCCTCGACTCCATCACATTCTCCTGCAAAATGTTAGTTACAACAGAAGGTGCAACATTGGGCACCTCAAATGAATCTAATGTCTCTTTTAAAGATTCAACAAGCATGTTTTCAGCTCTGCAAGCACATTTAATCAAGTCGAAAGACAACTTAATGTTTCATCAATAAAAACATCCTCAATTTCATGATTAAGTCCACGATGAACCTAAGTTCAAGAGCTTGTTCACATTCTTGTAAACCACAACGCAACAAACAATTTTGCAATTCATGATAGTATCCTATAACAGTTTTAGAACCTGCTTTAAGCGTTGAAGTTTAGTAAGCAAATATTCAAAGAACATATTCAGAACATAATCATCTCTCATAAGTTTTTTCATGGCATTCCAAGTTTTAGGTTCTTTATCATGTCTAGATATATGCTTCCACCAATATATTGCATCCGACGTTAACACTTTGATCTGCAAAGACTAATCTTTTGGTTTTCGATAAATCATACTTTGCAAATTCTTTGTCTACCGCTATCTCCCAATTAATATATGCATTAGGATCGAACTTTCCAAAGAAATGGAGGCATTGTAAATTTAATCTTTCCTAATGGATCGTCACGCACCTCCCGTTGTTCACGCCGATTTCTACCCATACCTTTTCGATTGTGTCGAAGGCGCCGATGATCATTGTGGGAGTTAAAAACATCATCGTCCTTTGTATCAGCAATGCAATTGTTCTCTTCTTCTACCCCATTTGTCCAAGAGCGGGCAACAAGTGGGGTACGACGTCCTGGTGCTCCATTTTATCTTGGTGCATGATTGGCTTGATTGGCAGCGTGTGGTGGTTGTCGTCCATCAAGACGATCAATACGATCACGAAGTGTCGCAAGGTTGTTGTTGATCTCAGCCATAGCATTGTCGTAGTTCTCAGCATGCATGTTGAGCAATCATGTCAAGTGTTGCATGATTCCTCTCGAGCGAGACGTGAGAATTTTTGCTTGGTTTTCCTCAATGCTTCCATTATCATCCGCCATGGTTAGTAATAAACAGAAAACACACAAAGATATGTAGTTCCCTATCACTACTACTTGTTTGAAATGATTGGGTGTCACTCTCTTGCTCTTACTAAGCTCTTACAAATTCTTACGAATGCAAGCAAGTGGTGCAACCGGTTGGTGGCTAGTTCGTGATAAACCAAACTCAAATGTGAACAAAGCGATTGCAAGGCTTATCACCTGTATGGTTAGTAGAAAGTGGAGCTCTGAAAGGCTTTATAATGAGTAGCAAAGGAAAACAATCACCAATTTCGAATTTGCATAGAATTGAATAAGTGTTCAAACTAGCAATTAGCCTATGTTGCTGATCAAACAAATATGGATATTAGGCTAAAACAAAAGATATGGCAGTGGATACAAGTGGTAAACACAAAAAAATTCAAGCATATGCAATTTGCAACTTGGGAGCACAAGATGGATCCAACTTTGTATTTTGTCGATTTCATCCACCAGATACAGGTCGATTTTGGCCGTATCTTTTAGTCAGGTGCCTTTTTTTCAATGATTCTCTTTTTTTTTGTTTTCTTCCTGACAGCTTTTGCAACAACTTTTCTTTTGGATAAACTTTCTGAAATTCAAACGAGAATTTTGCACGAATTTTACAATTGCACACAGATGCAGATTTCAGGACAGCAATTAGGTCTTATTGAAACATTCACAGATTTCTCGTGCTTGCAAGTATGGATGTGAAAATTGGCATCAACATAGAATACTAAGTCACGGATCTACTCCTTTTGGTTTTACTCAAAAAAGAAAACGGAATTGAGTTTTATAACGTTTTTGGTGGCGGCATGGAAAGGTGATCTTCGTGTCGAGATGGGGTTGTTTGTTTTGGGTTTTAGGGATGGATTTTGATGTGGGAGATGAACAAGAAGATGAACAAAAACAAGACAATACTAGAACGGACGCAAACTCAATTTAGCAAAAACAAAATTAACCAATTGAAAGTCACAACGGGTTTGGACAATGGACAAACAAACTTTTGTGGGGCAAATTTTCGGACTCTAGGAAGAACACAATCAAACAACTAAACAAGATACAAGGACTCACCGGTCAACCGTTGCTCTGATACCAAATGATGCGCACAAGACAGCCCGATCTTCCGGTGAGGGGATAACTTCGATTTGGCGGAGGATGACTTTGACGATCTGGCTACGAACCACACAAGGATAAGCGCCTACAATCGCTAAACTACACTCCTCGTCGTTATCAACCATACCAAGAACACGGATGACCTGACCACGAAGGTCTATTCTTGCAAGCAATCAAAGAACTAGCAAGAACAAGGATGAAGCACACACTCAAGTTGAGGTTTCGAAACTTGTTTACTGCTGCTCTAGCCGAGTCAGGAGAACAAGGATAAAGTTCCACACATGGGTAACTATTCTCAAATCAAAACCTGAGGAGATAGATAGGGGGCTTGTCCAATATATATAGCCAAAGATGGCTACTAGGAGTTGGTCTCACGCCACTTTAATGACATGGGAACTCAGTCCAAAATTATGGTGGCACAGCACCCTAAAAGACTAAGACCGTCGCACCGTTTTGACTGCTGTGGCCTGCTCAAGTTGAATTTGAAGATGAGGCCGAATCCGTTGGAAAGAGCACGAATTTATCTTCTAATAAAGTACTCACTCATCCCGAACGGACTCCGTATGCAAAAGTTATGGCCAATTGAAGGTGGACTGCTCCTGAGTGGACGTTTTGGCTTCCTTCTCGGGAATACCTTGTACTCTAGCTTGTAGTGATGAGGAATGACGTCCTTGCAGCTCTAAGTTATGATTCCTAAGCACAAGCACATTATTATGCAGTGGTCTATCCTCTAAAATATAATATGCCACCCGAGAAATGAGATCACCTGTTGATTTAGCTGCCGTGAGCGTGCCCTTGTGATAGGACCTTGCATAGGAGGTGGTGGAGGTAAGTTCATGGGTGTATCCGTCATAGTGATGTCCTCATCATCCTACCCTTCTTGCATTTGAGTCTTCCTCGACTCAAGCTCATCGTTCTCTCCAAAATATGGCTTCAAATCTGAAGAGGTGGAGATACGCCTTTCTTGAATACACCATCAAGCATGGGAGGCGGCCAAGGTGGAGGCCGAAGTGATCTGTGTGATCGACTTGGCCCTGGTGGGGATCGGTAAAGCCATGTACATACGACCATCCTTGTGGATGTAGACGATGCAGAGGATGCCATGAAGTGTCGCCAAACTGATATAGCATTTGTCATATCCAGGATGAGCATGGTCATATCAAAGGGAGACGAAGATCAAGCCATCAAACAGCATGTCGAGAAGACTACCATATAAGATAGGTTTTTAGCGCTCAACGGTGTTTGAGCATGTTTTTCCCTTTCAATTAGTTACGTTTAGTCCGCGTATACTAGTATTTTTCATTGCTTGTGTGCCTAGTATGTTGTACACTTGCCCCAAGCATGGTGTCGCAACCATACCTTTAGTTGAAAGCTTTATTTGCCTCTGTAATTTATATCCTTTTCGGCTGTGTCCTTTAGTCCCTGGGTATTACCTTCTCCCCTAGATGATCTTACCACTTGTCTACTGCTTTTCCCTCTTACCTATTAAACCCTTGTGCTGCATCTTAGATGGTTGACACTTGTTCTAGAGCCGGTCGCAGTTTGCCAGTGGATGCCAGTGCCAGTGCTAGCACCATCCCCAATCCCAATGCACCACCGCCACCACCTGCAGTGACAGATCAAAACATGGGATATTTTCTAGCAGCTCAAACTCAGCTAATGAACACAATGATGCAGAATATGAACAACATGATGAATCAAGAAACCATACCGCAGCTTCGCTAACTGTTGAACCAGCAGAACCAAGTCGCCATTGAACCCCTCAAGCTCGCCTATAGTCCAAGCTAGTAGAATTTATGAGGACTCGCTCACCAACTTTCTCCAATTCTTCGTAACCATTGACGCAGATGATTGGATTCGCCCATTGAGAAGAAGCTTGCAATTGCTCGGTACGATCGTGAGAAGGTTCTCTCGCCGCCATCACCGGAGGGCATCGCTGCGAATGGTGGGAGAACTACAATGCTGCCCATGATGACCCCTGACTATCAATTTGGTAGAGTTTTCCACTACTTTTCGCCACTCTCATATCCCGGATGGCAAGGTTGAAATGAAGAAGAATAAGTTTCGAGAGATCAAGTAAGAAGGGATGTTAGTGAGTGAATATCTCAACAAGTTCACTCAACTCGCCCGCTACGCTCGGAGGATGTAGCTACTGATGACACTCGCGGAAAGAAGTTCAAGCGTGGGCTTAATCCCGGTTTAAAGGTGCAAGTTATTGGCAATGACTATGCAGATTTTAGCACCTTGTAGATGAAGCTATGCTTATTGAGGAATCTCGCCGTGAGTTGGAGGAATCTCGCGAGAAAGATGATGCAAGATGGAGCCCATCGAGTTATCAACAGAGCCGAACTAATGCACAACACCGCTTGGTTCACTCCTCCAATGCATTCGAACACTTGCACCAAAGACCCGCCCACTCCTTCAGTAATCGCAACTTCAAAGACCAACAAAGAATCCACTCAGAGGAACAATAACCCACCGCAGGAGTCACATGTTTCAACTTTCATAAACTTGGTCATTATGCCAACAATTGCCCAAGGAAGCAAGTCGTGAGGCCATCCGCTTCAACTTGGGATCTACACTACCAAGACCCCGCACCAGAGAGCAGGACGTGGATGGGATGCTCACAAACAAGCGTACTTGACTTTACACTACCTATTGTTCTATACCATAAATGATTATCATGCCCTTACTAACCTATCTGGCTAGAGTACAAAAGGAGACAAAAGCCTATACTGCTTAGATGATACCGATAGTGTGTGGTGAATCACTCGCGCAAAATCATGACAGTGAAACTATCTTGATAAAAGGTAGACAGTTGCTGCTCATGTGCTTGGTTAAAGAGTTGAGATGCCATGCTATGCCAATTATAATTGAAATGGCTCAGCTGGTCTAAAGCGCTAAGACTCCTAACTCCTGAGGCCCTGTTTGTTTCGGCTTTTTCACTGGCTTAAAAGTAGAAAAGCCAAAGCCGAAACAAACGACTAACTTTTAAGCCAAGCTTAAAAAAAGCCAAAAGCCTCCATATAACTATAAGCCAAAAGCCAGGTGAGTGGTGCTTTTTTAGGCTTTTTTGGGATGAAATAACGCTTTGCCTGAAGTCTCCAAAATTACCCACCAAATGCCATCATATATAAACTCAAGAATCCTTCTACCATCTCCTCACTTCTCCTCGCCTTCTCTCGCCTCCCTATGCGACATGCCTTCTCCCTCCGCCGCTCCGGTCTCTGCCCTAGACCTCCTCCTCCTCCGTCGTCCTCAACCTCCTTTCTCCTCCACCAATCCGGATCAAGTTGATAAATAATTATGCTCGAATGAAGTTTGATCTCAAGATTAATCCATGTTTTTCAATACGACATTCGGTGAAAAAGTATAAAATATTTGTATTAGATAAATCAAGACATAAGAAAAGTCCTTACAACTTTAAAGTGTATGTCAACGCATAATTTTTTTGAATTTTTTTAAATTTAAATTAAAACGGTTTACCGAGCGGTTTTGGATATCGAATCAGAAGCAGTGCACGCTCAAACCCATAGCTTTCGGTTTTGTGAACCCTGACTACACTATCCAACTCATCAAAAAGCCAGATACGAAACAACATGTCTTGACTTAAAAGAAGATAGTTTAAAAGCTCGTTAAGCTAAAAAAACTAGCTTTAAGTCAAAAAAAACCTAAACTGAAACAAACAGGACCTAAAGTCAAGGTTGCTTATGTACGAATCCCCAGTCCAGCACTTATTTTTTTCCGTATGTCACGTGTGCTGATGTGCTCATTGGTCACTCCTACACACAAAAAAATGCTCACTGCTCACTCCAACACAAGCAAATGCTCCCGTGACTCGAACTCGAGATCTCCGTTGAGACATGCACCAAGCCTTGACCAACTGATGTTTATATATATTCCTTTTGTATCTTGCTATCTTGCAGTACGGATGAAAACGGAACGAGAACTATTGGTAAATGGTCGTTTTGTTTTTGTTTTCACATCTTTTATCGGTAACAGAAACGAAATCGGAAACCCCGGAAACGGATACTAAAACGAAAAATGACGGAAACGGATACGGAACGGAACGGAACGGAGTGGATACGAAAACGAAAGTGGAAAATTCCACAAGAACGTAGTACACGATCATAATATACATGACCGCAAAAACAATGTAACTCATTCCACCTCAAAGGCGGATATAAGAACAATGTTATGTTCATCGGTATCACTAGAAAGTTTTTTCTCAATTTTATCAGTTGAAGGCTCGCTATTTGTCTCCCAGATCAGACCATCATGTCCTCTACATATCATTATTATCGACATCCTCTTGCTCCTCCAACTATAAATATGTAATGCCTTAAAATTTGCATATTATTGTTCAATGTTCATTTATGATTTTCTGAGATTTATTCTGGATTTTTTGGAGTTTATAAATTCTATTTTGCTATTTTTTAGATTTATATAATTAATTTATTCATGAAAAATGAAGGAAAAATTATGCTATAAATAATTTTCCTAGGTTCAAAATGTTCCAAAGTATTTTTGAGATTTTTTTCGGAATTTTTGAACTCTATTTGATATTTTCTATAAAGCCATTTGTATTTCTGAAATTATTTTAATTCAAAAATAAATGTAAATTCTCCATTCTCCTTTTTGGCCAAGTGGGCCAAGTTTCCGACAGAATTTTCAGTTTCACTTATATGGAATTTCCGATTCCGTTTTCGACGGAAATGGCTCTCCCGTTTCTTTTTCCGACAAAAAAATTTCGTTTCCGTACTGACATTTTCCGTTTCCATTTCCAAAAAAATCTATTTCCGTTTTCACCTCTATCTTGCAGGCAAGAAAAAAAATTGGCACTGAACGCTCTGTCCAGGATTCGAACCACTGACATGTAAACTGAGTAATCCTCCGTCCCTTAACCAACTGAACTACAGTAGTTTCATAAGCTTATTGTAAACTTTTTATATGTATTACTTACAAATGGTTCTCACCATCAAAATTGACGCTAAATCCGGTCCAAACATAATAAAATCCGATCTAAAAACCACAAAATCTAGTCCAAAACAGCGAGATTTCGGCGAGATTTACCGAGATCTCGCCGAAATTTCTGAAAATAATATAGCAATTTGAATTTTTTTTATTTCATCAGGATTATAAATTTCGAAGGACCCTGAAATCCAAAATTTCATAAAATTTCGCTAGGATTTTGATCCAGGCTCTAACTTGCGCACTACAAAAAGTGCAGCCAACGACTTCAGCCTCTGTTTAGCTTCAAAAGATACGGAGCTAGTACAACGAACTTGATGCGTCCAAACCAAACTAGCTAATGCTTGAATTGACTTCCCCACATCCTATCCAATGAATAAGAAGAAGGCCAGCCGCCAGCGTATCAATGACCGAGCTAGTCTGATCTCTTTTATACTTACCTTAAACAACAAGCAAAGTTAAGACGTTGATGAGAAAGGAACAAGTCTCAAGGCCAAGGTCGTCTTCTTCCTCTCTCTACCCTCTCTTCAGGAAGTCAAATCATACATAGTATATTCGGGGTTCTGACGCTCAATTTATTGCGGCTCGTGTGATCCCTTGAATCTGCCTTGTACTGACGATCGAGGCACACATGGTCAGTTGGTCACATGATTTATTTTCCTTTTCCCCGATGCTGCTCACTTTGTTTTAAATCCACGTTATTCTAGCTTTTAAATTATATTTTTAAATATATGTTATTTTATATCTCAAGTCAACTTTTAACTGTTTTTTCCATTATATATTTTTACTATTTATTATTTTTAATGTTATTTATTATTGTGGATTAGAGTAATACATATTATCTAAAAGTAATAATTGAGATAATAAAGAAAGACGATTTAGTCATATCTACACACACGCCTTGGTTGAAGTGTAAAAATTCTAAAACGACATCTATTGAGCGGAGGGAGTAATAATGATTTGAATACATTTTTCATTAATCCCTCTGCTTAGATCACAAGATAAAATCCATTCACTTAGGAGCTGTTGTTTGATAACGTGCGCCCATTCACAAAATCAAAAGGACGATTATTGTAACATCTTCATTCTCCGTGATTGTTTTATACATGCTGCAAATAAGCTAAAATGGTTGTAGCAATCTTATTCAATAAGAGTATATGTGGTCCAACATCGTTAGTCATTTCTCATATTTGGCGTTCCATTGATGCACATAATGGGCTATACATGACTTAGCCCTGTTTGGCATGACTTCAGCTCCGAATTTTGCAGCTTTAGACCAGCTTCTCACTTGGATCCACTCTACTGAGAATCTGGAGCTGTCAGAGAAAGTGTTTGGCTAGAAGGTTGGCTTCGGACGTAAGAATAAGAGAATTGTGTGCAAAAAGACTAGACTACCCTCGTTTATTTTTTTTAAGTTTCCATTCACACGGGAGTTCATCGCTATTTCAGCGGTAGTTCTATACTTTTTTTGCGCAAAATTTTGAAGTTTGCCCAACTAATTTCCGAATTTGCATTGGAATCTAGAACCGCGCAAGGCAAATAAGAAATTTGGCCACTGGCCATCTTCTCGATTGCTCTTGCTTCCATATACTATTTTTTTTCTTAAATGGTATGGAGATAATCATATGCCGTGTACGCTACTCACCGAGAGATCTAACAAACCAAGCATTTTTCACTTTTGTAACTGACACAAGCAACAACACCGAATTAATCTTATAAAGGCGTTGGTTAAGGCACCAGCAAATATCCTAGGCATCATTTGAATGTGCTTCTGTAAATAGATGTTCGACTGTTGTGAGAAAATATAAAAGCAAAAGACAATTTCAAAAGCTAACAAGATCATTAGATAAATTATTCCACATCAACAGTCATAATTAATTTGTTTAACTTAACGACTTTTGCAACACAAATATCCATCATATTATCTCACATTTACAACTTTGAAAATGTCACCAAGAAAGAGCAATAGCGGTTGCAAGCTCATCACGAAAACTATCCACCGACCGATCATTCGGTTGTGATATTGAGCCATCGGATGCATGTTGAGAAATTGCACTACTTTGATATCTTGATGGAATGGTTGGCACATAACTGGATCACGATTGCACCTACTGAAATGCCAATCTCCGCTAGCATGCTCACGTATAAAGTTGTGAAGTGCCATAGTAGCCACAACAATCATCTTTTGCTTGATCATTGGATAACTCGGCATCTTCAGCAAAATTTGCCATTTCATCTTCCATACTCCAAACGATCGCTCAACCACATTACGCACACTTGAATGTACTGCTGAATTTCTCCTTGACAGTGAGTTGGTTCTGTACTCTATGAAACTCGTGAACATGATATCTTTCGCCTTTATATGGAGCTAGATACCCCAACCGGTTAGGATAACTGGCATCCACAAGATAGTACTTGCCTTAAATCACAAAATAGATTCAGTTAATGACAGTATATTACTTAAAGAGAGGAATTTTCTTGTATGTGTAAAGTGAGTTACCTTGTAGAGGATGTGGGAAGACATCTCGATCTACTCTCAATGCATGGTATAAGACACTTGTATCATGCATAGCACCGGTTGACTCAGAGATATGTATGTGAAACGATATCAAAGTCACAAACCGCCAATACAATTTGAGATGGACTTCGATCTCCCAATGTACCTAACTTATTGGTCAAATGGCATAGAAGATACACGAATATGAGTCCCATCAAGAGCGCCAATGCAATCCTTAAAGTGTGGATAAGCCCTTTTATCATCTCTAATCCTACTATGGACAATGGAGAAATTAGGGTCCTTGGGTTTCACATAATCTGTTGCCATGGCAACCACATAATGAAGGACCTCATCAAACTTCCTGCTAATAGTTTCACCTGAGTGCTTGAACCGATTTTGTGTTCTCCTATTCGACTCACATGCACCACATATCCATAGAAATATTGCAAGTGCCTCATGAGTTCTTATATGTTTGGATGTTCTTAGGATATACTTGCTCACTAATAAATCATGAAGGTTAAAGAAGATAGTACGGTTCATACGTAGCATCCGATGACTTTCTCCCGAGTATATAGTGTCTCCCTCAACCAACCCATCCCACCGAGAATTGAGGTTCTAGGCTCTCGTCTTGTCCATGTAGGTGAACAATCTTGAGCCGCAAGAGATGCCCCAACTAGGCATAAAACATTCATAGCTTGCCGTCTCAGCATCATATGCTTCTTGAATTTATGTTCTTCATCATAACCATTGCTTTCATCACTATCACTTTCCGATGATATCTGTATTTACATCACAAAATATGAGACAACAAGAAATAATAAGTACAACGACCAATACTATGAACAACAATCAATAATACGAATAAACAACATATCAAACATCACACAAAAACATATAGATAGCAAGCAAATAAGGTTCATAACTCAACAATCCAACATGATTCAACAAAGATAGGTACAAGTCTTAAAAACAAGCGTACATAAGGGTATATTCATAAAATTGTTACATCACAACACAACATCTACGACCCGTACTTAACATTGTACTTCCTCTTTAGCCAGTTGTAACGAACTTGTGGGGGCATTGTAAAAAACATTTCCCTTTGCTCCGTTTTCACAAACCACCATGTCCATAACATGTTTAATGGAACAAGGATTATCTCTATTGCCAAAAGACTCAAAGGTTGACTGAGACTTCTTAGTTAGATCGGCTATCCTTGTAATCTGATCTTGCATGACTTATGCTGACCCAATCTTAGGCTTTTTACCCTTGTTAGCAACTACCCGGGCTGCTCTCTTGCCTATTGCAATACTAGGAGAGTCCTCATGCTTTGTTTCATCCACCTCCTGAATGTCGTCTTCAACATCTACATCGACTATAGGAGTCTACTGGTGCGGTTGAGGCAACTTGCCCCCTACAGAGACCAATAGTCAGCACCATCATTGGTGATGTCTTCGAACATCACCCTGAGTAAGTCTGAATTTTGAATGCCTTGTTTGCGAAACTTGGCACAACCTGGAATATCCTATTAAAACCAAAAGGAGACCAATCATGATTAATGGGATTTTTGGAACATTAGTTCATAAATGAAAAAGGCTTAATACCGAACTTACTGCCTTTGCTTTAGTCCACCAATCGCTGTCCATCTTGATGGTACCCTTATCATTGTCCTAACTAGCCCCAGTCTCCCTCATGAGCAATCTATTCCAAATGGTCCATTCATTCTTCACTTTGTCCTATTTGTTTTTAAATTGCCTCTTGTTGTACTCGAGGCCGGTCCTCTCCTTAAATCTCTTTTCTACTTAAGCATAACCTACATGGCTTAAGTGGGTATTTGGCCGATTCCCAATACTAACTTGTTCGGCAAACAATTCACAAACTATTCTAGTATTATCATCATTCCACTCGGCAACACCTACCATCTGCACACTTTGGGGGAACTAAAATAAGCATACAAGAATCTGTAGGACAAATGAGTGAACAGATGCCCTGGTGTGAATTAAATCGGTAATAGGGATTGTGACAAATGAGGAGACAACACAATGTACCAAAATGGAAGAACTAGCTCTATCAGGGAAAAAAGGATTAGTGGTACAACATACCAGATCCTAGCGCAACCCTTCCCTTGTTTGTAGTATGCCTGTTGCCAAGCAGACAAATGGCACTTGAGTATTCCTTGCGTTTTTACAGGGAGATACTTTTCCACTTCAACTTTCTTCCTCAGCAAAAATGGACGCAAAGCCTGTCGGTAAGTAACTCAGCAAGATATCTGCGAAGCAAACAGTCATATTAGACAGATCAATTATAAGCATCATAGGCATCGATTTATTGAAGAATAAAAAATCATAATCACTCCAACCATTTCAACACATAAAAAATACTCCAAAACAAGATTCAAAATGATTTGTACAATAGACAATATTTACGATCGAGTTAAAACGATGATCACTTCGCACATTAACTTTACTTTAGTGTCCAAACAAAGATATAATTTCTCCTCATTCCGACAAGTCTCACCACCATTCAGCAAAAATATAGAAAAACATCCTACATTCTCAAAAGTGATGACAGCAGTAGTCACCAAGATCCAATGAGTCCGAAGATGGGATATGGCTTACAGTTTCTGAGATTCCCCTCTTCACACAGCCAACTAGTGCTCCATCACCGTCAAGACCACCACCACCTCTTGCAGTTCAGCAAATATCACATGGATGAAAAGCTCTTCACATGAAGCTCGTGCAAAAGAGAAAGGCAGGCTGCAGTAGCAGCAGCAAGAGAAAAACAGATCAAACCAGATGATCTTGAGTCATTCTTTGGTATGGGTGTTCGAGCCAATAGTGCACCAAACAAAGGGCGCCAACAGTGGTGATTACTCTACCAAAATATTCATGCAAAATTTGTGCTGATGGCAATTTTTTGTTGCTATTGTTTTCTAATTGTGGATGTTTCAGGATTCTATGTTTGATTCTCAAACTCAAAGTAGAGAGGCAGTGACTTCTGCTTCAGCATCCATGCGAAAAGCATCATCAACAACAAATATTGCAGATGACTTATCAGCAATATTTGGAGGAGGTACTAATCATTCCAAAAGTAGCATTACTGAAAATTTTCAATATGGTAGTTACACATCTAGATCTAACACATCTATCAGTGAGGATCACACATCTCGATCTAACACATGAACAAATTGCAACACACACCTCTAGCAATGCAGTAGCAATCAGTGAAGCCACAGCCGACAAAACAAACTCTAATTCTGAACTTCCATGCACAAGTCACCACTACTAGTATTTAGTAAGATACTGGCTCTACAGAGTTTCTCAGGATACAGTTACTGTTTCGACCATAGCGCGTGGTAGATCACTTGCATAAAGCAGAGGGAAGAAGAATAACCAGTTCTAACTTCAAACAAGTCTTTTTGGACAAAAGGTTGAACACCTAACATCCACAGGCTACACTTGCAAAAGATTGGACACAATAGTTGATGACAGAAAGCACGGGGAACAAGTTACCAGTCGCGAGCACGACTTCCATGCGCCCATGACAGAAAGCGCCGAGATTTTGGTAAGCGAAGGACAGAGGCTCAGGCTGCGGTGGCGTTCGAGGCAAAGCGCCGCCCACCGTGCGTGCATGCGCGGGGCTGCTCGGGAAGTCGCGGAAACGGAAGCCGGGGGAGAAGGACGATGAGTGTGCCGCGGGGCCGTGGTCGAGGACAATCGGGGGATGAGCGCTTGGAGATTGCTGGTCGCACTAGGGTTTTGGAGGAGAGAGGGCTGGCGCCGCGCGTGCGGGAGGCGAGAAGACAATCACGTCGCTCCGAAGCAAGTCGCATGAGTGTTTTGGTGAACGGCAATTTGCGGGTAATTTTAGGCGAACTCCAAGGGTAGTCTCGTAATGAGGTCATAGATTCTTGTGGGGAGCAGCTTTTCTCCTGCTCCACAAAAATGAACTACAACCTGCTCCAGATTCACCTGACTTCAGATTCAATTTTTTTAGAGATAGACCGTTTGGCATGGCTCCATCAACTCCAGACAAGAATTTAGGATCTAGAGCCATGCCAAACAGAACCTTAGCATCGCGAAACGAATGTATCTAGCACCGATGGTGCGCTCCAAGGTGTCCATCAAATTGTACAAGTCCAGCGTGTATGTTAGGTGAAACAAAACCGTTATACACCACGACAGAAGACAGGCCAAAATTTTAGTAAGTGGCATGGTCGATTATCCAAACACCTAATCACCAGAAGTTTATTAGGGTTTTTGGTGAGGCTTTGTATAGCTAGTGCTCTTAGATTGGACGAAACTTCTGTTATCCCTCCTACCGATGTCAATCGCCACCAAAATTCTCTACTACTTAAAAGCACGATTTGTTGGTGAAGGTCTACCATCCTACCAGTCGACCACCACCCTTCTCTATGGAAATCTTAGTGCTGACATGTGAGACTCACCACGCAAGGTTCAAAATCCTGATGAAATCTTGGTTTTTGGCCCCTCCCGAAATGTATAATCCCGGTGTGATAAAAAAAATTTGAAAAAACAATCAAATCACTACAGTAACTTTGTGAATTTCGACGAGGTCTCGCTCATTTTCGCCGAGATTTCGGTCGGACCGAAATTTCTACGCGATTAGCCGAGAATGATAAGTTTTAGGACCGGATATGCTTCAAAATGTAGTGCACATCAATATCAAATCATGTAGACTGTGCAGCTCTGCTCGGATGGTATAATAGTAGGTTCTAATGCAACCCGTCCTGCGTTCGATCCCTATAAAGCCAACTATTTTTTAAAGCATCCAAAACCTGAAAAAAAAATGATCTGGAACATGGGATTAGGCTGGGTTCGATCCCTCCTATCAAGGCAACATTTTTTTATGCATCCAAAACAAAAAAAAATGATGTCGAACATGGGATTTGAACCCAAGACCGACGGCAGTGTTCCAGCGCGTTTCACCGAGTAAGCTCATCTTCTTGACATTGAAGAGATATAAGTATTTATATAGCGTTAGAAGTTCTTGACATTGTGATTTACGAAAATGATACCAAGGAAGATCCCAACTTAAATCATTCAATCAACCAACTTAGTAAACATGTATCAAGGATATTTTTAGTTTTCCTCTTATGACAACAAGCAAAGGCAATCAGGCTCTCTGGTTTTTTTAGAAGAAACACTAGGAAATTATGCCTATCCATGATTTGCTATTGCTCCCAGTGAGCTCGTTCGGTGGGATTTTTTTTTGAAGCCTGAACTCAGGGAGCATACTCACCTTGCTCCGGTCAGCAACCGAATGGCCATACAAACATTCATTTATATCCTTTTTAATACGAACTTTGATCCAATTGAGGTAATTCACTGACAGCTACTGAATATGAGCATGGATCCAATCTCACTTATTATGGATTAGATTTCAACATCTGTTGGATATCTGCTATTTACTTACAAAAATGGTTATTTACTGTCCGAATTTTTGAAAATTTCTTAAGCTTAATTATCATCTGAAAATTTTATGAGAATATTATGGATATGTCAGGACCATCCATAAAAAGTTTCAAAATAATTTAACTTCATTTGTTATCTTTAAAAAATGAAAAATAGAATGAACATAATTGGGACAGTAACTTTGTCAGAATTTTATAAATTTTCTCGAGTATGATCATTATCCAAAATTTTTATGAGAGCTTAAAAATTTCCTCAGTACCATTCTCTAAAAGTTTAAAAAATTCTCAACTTCCTTTGTTTGCTCAATCAAATCTATGTAAGCATTGAACTTCATTTGTTATATTTCAAAAATCAAAATGGAAAGAACATAAATGGTACAAAGGTCTTGTAAGAATTTTATAAATTCACTGTAGTGTGATAATCATTCAAAATATTTATGAGATCTTAAGCATTTCCTTATAACCCTTCTATACAATTTTCAAAAATTTAAACCTTTTTTTGTTTCTAAAGCAAGTCTTTGTATTAATCATCAGGCTTTTACCAGGATGTAGTACTGTCAGAATTTTTAGAACTTCTTGAAGGTTGATCATTATATAAAAATATTAAAAATACATCAGGACTTCTTGAAGGTTGTACGATAGTGCTTGGTCCATGATAACACATGCTTTGGTCCTTAAGTGACTAGGATGGAACATTCACATAACAAGGCCTCGTGCTTTCCGCACCCGCCAAACATCCATCTGCCCTGGTCTAAATCATGTTTTCCACTTTATTTCACTTAAATAACAGGAGCAACACCAATTGTCGCGACTTCACAAATATGATTCAACAATGTTTGAAATGATTCCCATACTGGTATAATACCGAAATTTTTAAGCTGTATTAAGCAATTCTACCATCTTATGCTAATCTACTGGTTATCACCAAATAAAATAGCTAGTATTACCTCGGGTGACAAAGGTTTGACATGATCAATACCAATGAGGGTATAATAGATTCTGGTATTTAACTATACTCTAAAACTATATTTAAAGTACATTGCATAAAAGTAAGCATGCATAATTTAAAACAATATAGGCATTTTGTAAGATTTGGGATCAATATGTTCAAGGAAGACTTGCCTTCGATGCCTCCTGCTAGATCTACCTCTCACTACTGATTTGCTTGAACGAGAGCAAATAAATAAAAAAATTCAAATAAAATTCAAAAATTGAAAAGAATGGTACTGGAAGATAGATCTTGAATTTAGACGAATTTAAAATTTTGAATCACTGGAATCGGAGCTCGAACGAAGGAGAACGGGCTCCTGAAAGATTCCGAGATCAGAAATTCTGAAAAATCAGAAAGGCTGACACGTGATTGGCTAGAATTTCGGGATTTCTGGAAAATCAAAAAAAGAAAAAGAAATGCCGACTGACACGTGGGGCCCATGCGTCAGTGGCTCGGCTCACGGTGAACCGGGTTCACCGAGGTGATCTGGGGGCGACGTGGCAGACCACGCTGACGTGGCGTGCCACTCGGGACTAGGGCACACGTGGCTGGGCCACACGTCTGCCGACGCGGTGGCTGGAGTCGCGCTGACGTGGACGGGCCACGCGTCGCGCATCCACCGGCGGCGCGACATCGGACGGCAGAAGGGCCAGGCTGAGATGGCGGTGACGTGGCGCGATCTAGTGCGCATGAGGAAGATCGGACGGCCACAGCTCACGGCGAGGGGCGACGGCGGCGGTGCTGGCGCGGCAATGCCAGAGGCGGGGAAGATGACGCGACCGTCGGGGCAAAACGCGACGGATCGGCGCGGGCTAGGGGCAAAAGAGAGGACGTCGCATGGAACTCGACGCGACCAAAAGAAACGGCGGAGGCTCACCGGCGACGGCAAACGGCAACGGAGAAGACCTCGGGACGACGGAGGAACTTCAACGAGCAAGAAATCGGCGATGGCAGCGTCTCAGGCGACAAGAGATGGGGCAAAATGAGCGGCGCAACGAGGCGAACCTCGGGCTGGGTGTGGCGTCGACTTAAATAGCCTGGGGAGGCGTGCTAAATCCGAAAACCGAGAAACGGCGCGGGATTGACGTGGAGGCGGCTAGGGTTAGGTTTCGACGGTGGTGGCGGCGACGCGGGGCGACGTGGCGCATTCTCAGCCATCCACATGTCGCGGATCGGACGGCCGAGGCTACACGGGCTGGTGGGTAACGCGGATGCGTGGAAGGTGGGCCGAAACGGTTCGGACTGGAGGAAAAGAAATGGGAAGCGGAAGAAATTCGGCCCACAAGGATTTTCGAAGATAAAACATTTTTCGATTAATAAATTTCCAGAAATCCAATTAAAAGCAAATAAATTCGAATAAATAGCAAATAAATTCAGAAAAATCTCCAAAAATACAGAACAAATCCCTTGAGGCATAATGAACCCAACTAAAACTGAAAATTTTTTATTTGATGAATGGATTATTCAAATTAAATCCTTTTATAAATATAAAATTCAAATTAAGCTGAAATTAATTCAAGAAAAAAATACAAATGGTTTATTTTCAAATTCAAATATTCTAAAACTCAAATTTTGGAATGTTACAGTGATCATGATCCAAAATTTTTATGAGATCTTAAGAATTGCCTCAGTACCATTATCTAAAATTTTCAAAAATTCTCAACTTCTTTTGTTTGCTCAATCAAATCTATGTAAGCATTGAACTTCATTTGTTATATTTCAAAAATCAAAAACGGAAAGAACATAAATGGTAGAGTGCCCTTATAAGAATTTTATAAATTCACTGGAGTGTGATAATCATTCAAAATATTTATGAGATCTTAAGAATTTCCTTATAACCCTTCTATAAAATTTTCAAAAATTTTAAATCTTTTTTGGTTTCTAAAGCAAATCTATGTGTTGATCATTAGGCTTTTATCAGGATGTAGCACTCTCAGAATTTTTTAAACTTCTTGAAGGTTGATCATTATATATAAAATTTTATAAAAATATTAAAAATACATCAGGTATATCCAAAAAAAATTCAAAATTTTCTAACATGGTTTCAATCAATTTTCATTTGGTTTGCCGGTAAGGCTTTTATCAGGACAGCAGCACTGTCCGAATTTTTAAAAATTCAAAAAGCTTGATCATCATCTAAACATTTGATGGAAATATTAGTGATGCATCATAACCATGCACAAAAAAATTCAAAATTTTCTAACATGTTTTGTTCCATTTTTCATTCAGTTCAAACTTACGAGTCAGCGTTTTATCATGATAGTAGCAATGTTTGAGTTTTTAAAAATTCTTCGGATCTAATAATAATTTGAAATTTTTATGGGAACATCAATGATTTGCGATATTTAGAAACCTCCATAAAAACTTTCAAAAATTTGCAATATCATTTGCGATATTTTTCTCTTGGTGCAAATTCACCGAAATCTCAGCAAATCTTGCCGAGATTTCGGAAATTTCGACCGAAGTTTTATTTTTCCCGGTAGAAATAAAACCGGATTTGAATTTCATCCGAGATTTACCCAAAATTCCGAGATCTCAACGAAATTTCGTACACCGGCGAGATTTCATCCGAAAACGAAATTTGAATCCTTGCCACCGCGTCCACGACTTCATCGCAAGCTATGGCTTTCTCTTGCACAAAAAAAAGAGAGAAAAACTTAGCCTCCTCTTCACAAATGTCTGTCCTTGCGCCGCCCTATTTACCACCCTGTCACCATCCTTTAGGAAGAACACCCATCCAAACCAAATCCAAGTGCTATTCTGCCAAAATCAACATAAGGATATAATGTTGAAAATCTAGGTATTATTTTTGTTTTAGATTTGAAAATTAAGCTAATTTTCAAAATGATTAAATACAACAGGCAAGATAAAAGACACCACATATTTCTGTAAAGTAGATCGATCCACAGAGGAAAAATAGGAGAAATCTTACGATGGGCTTGATAACGAAAAGGAAGCAGCGCAGTAGCGACCGGCCGTAGAGGAAGTAGTCGACGCTGAGGAAGTAGTCGACGTCGTGGATTGCAAGATGAAGAGCTCGAGCGGTCACGCAGTGCCCAGAAACCTTATTGTCGCCCCGTGCAGGTTCTCTCAGCGGCAACGGTTCGGAGATCCCTCTCTCCTTGCCTCGCGGTGCACACCGAGAGGAAGGTTGGTGAAGAACGAGCACAACACGAAAACGCAACACTAATCACAGTGGATGAACGCGAGTATCAGAGCCTCAAAAAAGCCTGCGTCTGTCTGGACGTCTCCGGATTTTATAGCCTCGCACCAGTAACGGTCATCATTAAATGCTAGTAACTGCAATCATAGCTGTTCCAATTGTGCCAAGAATCAGAAGTCACGCGGTAAATTCGCGCGCGCGTGCGTGTGACTTTAGCCAGCTCCTTACCCTCCATATGTCTCATTACAAGATATGGTGGAAGCTCTCCCTTTTAAATTGGTATTCTCCCCTCTCAACTAGCAATATAGTACTATTATTTGTAGCTTTGGCATTAGAGATAAATGAGCAACTTGGACCTCATTTCTAACATATAATACCTTGGGATACAAATTGCGAGAATAGGAATCAAAGACCGGGAAGAAGCATGGGATTGGCAAACAGAGAAAGGGAATTTGGAAAGAGGCAGCAGCTCAGTAGGAAAGGAGCGGAGGCTAATGCCTGTTGTGTTCGTGGATGCCTCATTGCTGCTGTCGATGCACTCGCGTAGAAAGCATTGCTTATCTAGCTCTATATATCTCTTTTTATTTAAATCTAGCTCTTCTATATATATACAAATTTGACATCCTCCTCCACTGTAGAAGACGTGACAGGCAACACTTGTCTCTTGCAGCACTCGAGGAACATGGATGGTCACCGGCACCCCGGGAGCTCGACCGACAATGAGAGTAGGACATGGCCCACCACGGTAGGGCTCCTTCCGTACTACTTGGCAGCGCCACCTACTGTGCAGTGCCATGCACGGATTTCATCGTTTATCTAGTTTATATACCTCGTTTTTCACAAATCTAGACCAACATATGCATTTGCAAATTTTGCGTCCTCCACCATGGAATGCGTGGCAGGCAAGCCTTGTCTCATGCAGTACCCGGGAGCACGGAAGATCACCAGCACCCCGGGAGTTCGGCTGACTATAGGAGCAAGGCATGGCCCACCACGGCAGGGTTCATTCCGCACAAATTGGAGGGTCTAGATTTGCAAAAAAATGAAGTATATGGAGCTAGATAAGCCATGATTTTCCGCGCGCGCTGTAGCTCTCCTGCGCTCCACGGGAGCAGCAACGCCTCCCCTCATGGTTCGTTGTCCTACCGCAGTGCTGGTGGCCTTCTATGCTCCCAGGGTACGGTAGGGACAGATGTCGCGCCTTCTATAGTAGAAGAGAGGTAGTACTGGTGGTGCGGTACTACTAGGGGTGAAAACGGGTCGGATACGGGCAGATATTGCTCTTCCCGTATCCTAACCCATATTTTTTTCCGGATTCGGAATCGGATACGGCCTAACCAGATATGGATACGGATTCGGGTTATTCGGGATACGGATACGGGACGGATATGTGACAGATTCGGGTCGGAAACGGATAAAGATATACGGATAATGTACGCATATATAGAGTAATATATATTGAATTAAAACCATATGAGTACATGACTATAGTAATAAATTATATATCAATTAAATTCAACAAACATCATAGAAAGAATATGCTATTTGAGGATCAATAGAACTAACTAATTGTTAATATAAATGGGCTGATATGGAAAAAAATGATAAAAATGGGCTGGGCTTTGCTGATATCTGAATAGGAAAAATACGGATATCCGAATAGAAAAAATCCGAATATCCGGATCCCGTCCCATATTTACCGGATATTGGATGCTCGGATCCGATCCTCGAATCCGGATTCAAGTATCCGGATCCGTCCGGATCCGACCGGATAGTAAAATCCGGTCCTCGATCCGATCCCGACAGATCCGGTCCCGGATCGGGCGGAGATATGTCGGGACCCAACCTCGCAGATCCGGACCCTCTGTATTCTGCGATCCGAGATCACGCTAGCACACACATCATACATGGTTGCACATCACGGACATTCACGAAGATATAAGAATAATTAGTGCAAACATGTATATAAACCGAGTTATGCGACCTTATGATCTCCTTACAGATAAGACACCACACACGGGCTTACATTATTCAGAGAAAAGAAATAGCAATGGAACATAAACAAATGTCGAGGAAGCCTTCATCTTGCCACAGCAACCGATCGGGCTTGCCCCTAGTTGTTCGAATCCTCGATGTACTCCTCCTCCCAAGCCGGTGTAGTCTCATCCACCGAGGTTGGGGTTGATAAGCAAGGTGGGGTGAGTACACAAGGCACTCAACAAGTAATGCATGAATGCAAGCTATTACTACATGCAAAGCTTATTCCAAAAGGTTGGCTTAAATGGTTCTTTTGCATCAAACAGCAATTTTAAACCAATATCTTAATTAGATTAAAGCATTGGAACAGTTATAAGTAATACTAATTTCTTCAAATGGTTTTTCCTCAAGATTCTCGGCACACATTTTAATAGCTCATTTTAACACTTGGCACACAGCCGCCCTTCCCACATTTTGTTTATGAAAATCTACCCTTGATCAGAATCCCGAGCAATGCTCAATACATGGCCGCGCTATTCGAATAGTTTTGACACTCTGCAGAGGTTGTACACTTTACCCACAAGATACGTGACCGCTCACCACACGGTGATTGTCCGCAACAAAGCTTTTCAGAACCTCTACCTTAACCAAAGAACCTCTCCGTGATTGCCTTCACTATCACTTCCTCACACAGAGCCAAGTATAGGACCGGCCAATCACCGTTGGATGGGCACCAAGCCGTAGCACGTCGCTCCCCATACAGATACACCCCGTGTCTTGTCACCCCGAGGTATCGGAGGAAAGATATCGTAACCCTAGTCAACTAGGTCTGTCCCATATCGGACATGTGGTTGTACGGGTGACTCAGATCAAAGGCTTGCAAGGTGAAGTCCTTAACTGACCAAGGCAAGACTTCCAACACTCAACAGTGGCACACAGACTCACAACACTCATCAACCCAATGCCACACAGGCCTACCTGGTACATAGCCTCTTGCCACTTGCCCCAGTCTAAATCATTTCCCACCCAGTTGATTATTGTGCAACACATGCCAGCAATAACTCAACATCAGTATGGAACCACACAGGTCACCATACTTCCATATCATCATGTGGCATCATCACACCACTTCCAAAATACATTCAATATTCCATTAGTCAATTTTGTAGCATTTTTCTGAAAGATCATTCATGACTCGTTGCAAGGCTAAGCATCTACTCACGGTCTAGCCTCCCGTGTTGGCACAATATTAACATCCAACCAATATAATCAAACTTAGGGTGACAATGATTTAGGGCATACAATTAATAATTCAAGGTGGCATAACAAAATGGGTTGATTAACTACATTATCCCAAATCAATTTAAATTCATTTTAAATAAATAAGCATGCATAGTTTTAAAGCATAAACTACATTTTAAAAACTTGGGATCAAAATGATCAAAGCATCACTTGCCTTCAAAGAGTTGCTGGTCGTGTTCCGAAGCTTGGTCTTGAGCGACGAATTATTCCTCGAAACTTTTCGGCAAATTTGCGTCTACGCGAACAACAAAATATATAATAAAAATCTAATACAGAGGACTAAATGGCCTCAAAAATTCAAATAAAATTCATCATTAAATAGATCATAATTTTATGAATTTTCAGAAATTTGAATCACCCAAATCCGAGTTAAAATGCAAAAGTTATAGTCATTTGAAGTTTGAATAAAATCTGAAAATACAGAAATTAAGAAATCCGATTTTTCCCAATTATTTTTATACTGAAAATTCGCATTTATGACATCAGCATTGCATCATGATGACGTCAGCTCATAAAAGAATTTCGGTCAAAATATTTTTATATAAAACATATTTATGACGCCGATGACGTCGGACGACACGTGGCGACCTCTAGTGCCGCCACGCTGCTTGATTCATGGGTCGGGTCCACGGTTTGGCTCGTCCACCGTGGATCGGCAAAGACTGCGTCATGCACCGGTGACGCAGCCGTGGCGCCGTGACGATCGCGCACCAATCCCGACGCGACACGCGGCAAGATCCGCATACCGCCCATCAACGGCCGGATCTCACCCCGCGGTTCGGCGACGCTTCGACTCCACGCCCCGCGCCACGCATCCAACGGTGCGCCCAACTCAACGGTCGATCTGGTCTCACCTCGACCAACGCCACACGCGTCCGCACGTGATTCGATGGGGTGCGGCGTCATCTCCGCCAGACGCTCAAATTTGAACGGCACGGATCCGCGCTGCCACCGATCTACTCACTGCCGCCGTTCGATCTAAATCCAACGCCCACGGTTCCCGAGTGTTTATTATTCACCCACGCTGCACAATCTCACGCGTTCACTAACGATCCAACGGCTAAGACAAAAACATATCGCGAAACTAGATCTAATCCAAGCCGTCGCTCTAGATCTAACGATCAAGATCAACTAACATGTAAACCTTAGGGTTAATCCGCATCGTCCATAATGCATCTAACGGCACGTATACAAACTAAAAGAAAACAGAGAAGGGCGACGTGGCACGATCCTTACCCTCCTTGCGCATCCGACGGTCAACGGTGCTCGAGTCCGGCGATGGCGTCGCGGCGGTGCAAGCTTGCGGAGATGAGGAAGACGACGAGTCGACGGTGTTCGGTGGTTCCCGGCGAGAAGATCTAGCGCGTTCGACGAGGCTTGACTCGGCGAGCATCGGTGACCTCGGTGGCGGCGAAATGGACCGACGGCGAAGCAAACGGCGGAGAACAGAGGCGCGCGGAGGAACAACTACGGCGAGCTCTCCGTGGTCTCTAGGCGTCTCGACGCGCGCGAGAGTCAAAAGACGCAATGAAAGGAGCTCGCGACGCGCTTACTCGGTGCACTTTAAGGGGCCTCGACGTGCGCTACAAAGCGGCGAACGAGTGGAAACGGTCGGCGGCATTAGCTCCGTGATCTCGCGAAGACGACCGACGTGGCCTCTCCCACCGCTCGTGCGGCGATGATCCAAAGGCGCACGCACGCGGACGACGTGGCTCTCTCACAGGCATCCGATCAGGATCGAACGGCTCGGACCGGGCGACGCTAGGGTTTCGGCGCGGTTGGGCCGGCGACACGCACAGTAATGGGCTCGGCCCATTACTGTTCAACTGATTTTAAAATCATTTCACATTTAAAATAATTCTAGAAATTCAATTAAATCATTTGGAGCTTTTAAAATAGCAGAAAAATTCTACAAAAATTCTAGAAATTACTTTGAGATATTTGGAACTCAATTAAAATATTTGCAATAAAACTTTGCAAAAACTTTTCCATTATTCAATTGTTTTCAAGAAAATCCCTATTTGAATAAATCCAACTAAATTTAAATAAATTCCCAAAAAAAATCACAAAAATAAAAATACTCCAAAATTTAAGTTAGAGCAAAAATTGGGGTGTTACAAACCTCCCCAATGTAATCTCGTCCCGAGATTGTGGCTATCTACGTAAATAGGTTAGGGAACTCCTTCTTGAGATCTTCTTCTCGCTCCCATGTTGCTTCACTTTCCGAATGGTTGCTCCATTGAATTCTGCGAAACGTGTTGACTTGTTCCTTGTCTCTCGATCCATTACGCCCGTAATCTTAATCGGATGTTCTTTGTAGGTCGATCTTCTTGCGGCTCAATTGCCTCCAAAGGTGTTTGCTCTTCCGGTACTCAAGACACTTCTTCGCCAGATACATAGAATACATCATGCACTCCACCCAAAGATGGTGGTAACTCAATCGATAAGCAACTTCACCTCTGCGGCTCAAGATCTTGAATGGTCCGATATATCCGGTGCGAGCTTTCCTTTTGCATGGAACCTTCTAACTCCTTTGAGAGGTGTGACTCTAAGGTACACTAAATCTTGGGTTCAAAGCTCGGTTCCTGCGGCGGTTGTCAAGATAACTCTTCCGCCTTGATTGTGCAATCTTCAATCTTTCCCCGATCGGGGTGATTTGTTCTTCCGCTCTGAAGAATGTCGGTCCAAAACATGTCGCTCACTGTCTCATTCCAATTCAATGGTGTTCGACAGACCGACCATACAAAGCTTCAAATGGAGACATCTCAGAACTCGCTTTGATAATCGTTGTTGTAACTAAACTCAAGATAAGGCAAACACTTGTCCCATGAGGTTGAATATGCTAAAGCGCAGCTCTCAACATATCTTCCAATACCGTTAATCCTCTCGCTTTGACCATCCGTGCGGATGGTAGGTCAGATCAAGTTCAAACGAGTCCCCATTGCCTCATGTAGCTTACCCCAAAATGCGGAGGTAAATTGGGTACCTCTGTCCGACACTATCTTCTTCGTACTCCGCAAGCGCACGATCCGTGCCATATAAAGTTCTCGCTAACCGGTCTTGGAATAAGTGGTCTTCACGGTATGAAATGTGCCACTTTAGTTAAACGATCTATTATGACCCATATAGAATCATATCCACTTTATGCTCGGGCAATCCGGTTATGAAATCCATACCAATTTCTTCCCATTTCCATTCGTATCTTTAGGGGTTGTAATAGCCTGCTGGTCTTTGGTGCATAGCTTTGACTCTTTGGCATATGTCACATAGTGCAACATATTCGCGACTTCTCGTTTCATGCTTGGCCACCAAAATCTTTCCTTTAAATCTTGATCATTTTCGCACTTCTGGATGAATTGAGTACTTGGAGTCATGAGCCTCCTCCGAATTAATCGCTTCAACTCCTTTTTGTTCGGCACACAAATGCGCTCTTTAAACCACATAGTACCTTGTTCATCCAGTTTGAAATCTTTTGATTTGCCTTCATCCATTTTGCCCTTAATTCTATTGATCTTATCATCATCTTTCCGCCTTTCCCGATCGATCTTTCAGGTAGGTCTTACTTCCAAAGTTGCTAGGAATCCTTCCGTACCATTTCCAGTTCTAATTTCTGGAAATCCTTACACAATTCCGCCTGACCGGTTTCCAACAGCATATTTACACTGTGGTTCTTTCTGCTCAAGGCGTCTGCCACTACGTTGGCTTTACCAGATGGTAGTGAATTCCCACATTATAATCCTTGATTAACTCTAACCATCTTCTTTGCCTCATATTTAGGTCACTTGCGGAAGATATACTTAAGACTCTTATGATCTCAGATACACTTCACATCTATTTCGATGAGATGATGACGCCATATCTTTAGTGCATGCACTACGGCAGCTAATTCCAAATCATGGGTCGGATAGTTCTCCTCATTAGGTCTCAATTGCCTCGATGCATAGGCAATTACCTTCCTATTTTGCATCAACACGCATCCCAATCCCTGACGCGATGCATCACAATAGATGTCGAAGCCTTGATGAACGTCGGGTAAAACTAATACAAAGTGCGATGTTAAACTCCTCTTCAACTCCACGAAAACTCTTCTCACACTCAAAGGCCCATAAGAATTTCTTTTCCTTTTTCAACAATTGCGTAAGAGGTCTCGCAATCGTAGAGAATCCTCGATGAATCGACGGTAATACCCGCCATTCCAAGGAAACTACGGATTTGGGTTACCGACTTGGGTTGTTCCCAATGTAGAACCGTCTCCACTTTCTTTGGATCTACCGCAACTCCTTCACGTCCATTATGTGTCCAAGAAATTCCACCTTATTTTTCCGTAAGTCACATTTGCTAAATTTTGCAAACAATCGTTGCTCTCTCAACTTTTCAAGGACTAGCCTCAAATGCTCGGCGTGCTTTTCTCTCGCCTTGGAATAGATAAGGATATCATCTATGAATACGACGACTAACTTATCCAAATATTCCATAAAACCTTATTCATTAAGTTCATGAAATATGTTTGGTGCATTTGTCAAACCAAAAGACATCACTTTGTAAACTCGTGGTGTCCATATCTTGACAAAAATGCGCCTTTGGGATATCCTCCGATCGGATCTTCATTGATGGTATCCGATCGGAGATCAATTTGGAGAATACTCCTGCTCCTCTCACCGGTCAAACAAATCATCGATCCCGGTAGCGGATACTTATTCTTTATCATCACATCATTGAGTGCACGATAGTCTATACACATCCTAAAACTCCCGCCCTTCTTCTTGACGAATAAGACAGTGCTCCCCATGGCGATGAACTAGGTCTTATAAATCCTTTTTCAAAGAGTTCTTCAATTTGCTTCTTCATTTCCACCAATTCCTCTGTGGACATCCTGTAAGGTCTCTTAGCTATTGAGCTGTCCTCGAACCACTCTATCACGAGCTCAATATCTCTATCCGCGGCATTCCGTAAATCTTCCGGAAAACATCCGGATATTCATTGACTATAGAAACTTCTTCTAAGTCGCGCCTTCATGCCGTTGACCATCAATTGTCCCTCCCTTGATTTTGCTTCAAACTCAATCTTCTTTCCATCCGGCTCTCGACCGATATGACTCTTTTTCCATACCAAAGATCGCCTTGTGATTGGTTAACCAATCCATTCCTGTGATAACATCCAAGGTTTGGGTATTAAGGACGATTAAGTTTGCTAGGAACTCAACTCCATTAATTATTAGTCTTACCCTGTAACATCCTACTTTAGATCGGAGTTCGATCCAGTGATTGGACTATAAGCACACATTTAAGATTCACTATATCCATATCATTTTGAACAGCAAAATCTCGGAAATAAATGAATGTGAAGCTCGAATCGAATAAAACAAAGAGTGGTGCGAGTTTACTAGAACTTACCCAAGATAACATCCGTGGCGCTCGCACTTCATCCGTCGTAATGTGGTTGACTCGGCCTCGTGCGGTTCCTTGGGATGGAGTTGTCGCTGTTGATGCCCCGCGGTTCACGATTGGCGCGGAGTCCTTGCCGTGTGTTCCCTGTGTTAAAGCGGACCGGGTGACACCTCCCTTCTTAGGGCAATTGTTGGCAAATGCCCCATTTCATTGTAATGATAGCAACGCCTTCCCACCGCTCGAGAGGTTCCTCCACTGCGCTACGCCTCTGGCCGAGTCTGAACATTCTCACCCATCGGGCGATTTGCCGCGGTGGTGCCCTATCATTGCCTCCGGGCTGGTACCGATGAACTGTTGGGGTGCCGCCTCTGCCTCTCTTGCCTCGACGACCTCCTTGTTGTGCCATTCTGCGCTTCTATTGTCATCCAACTCTCGGCGCTTGTCCTCTAAGATAAGAGCTTTGTTAACTAGCTCTTGGAAGTCGTGGAATGTGGGTGATCACCCCACTGCAACCACGCATTCAATCCCTTCATGAAGCGGGATTGTCTGCCTTATCCGTAGCCACGCCCTCCAGTGCGTAGCGTGCGGTTAGGTGAATTTGTTCGTAATCGCCACCGACCGCCCCTTGCTTGAGGCTCCGAATTCCTCCTTTTGAGATCCATGATACCCTCGGCACATGGTAGTCAAGGAAAGTCGAGGTGAATTCCTCCCACGTGATACTGTGGGTCCTCATGAGTCGCGCAGGTTTTCCCACCATTCTGCAGCAGTCCCTTCGAGTTGATGAGAGGCATAGAGTACCCTCTCATGTCCTACACACCGGGTAATGTGCGCCTTCCTTCGATTGTCCTTAGCCAATCGTCCGCCTCGATGGATTGGCGTTGTTCGAGAAGGTAGGTGGACGGGTTCTCATAAACTCCGACAACCTTGAGTAGGGTGTGGTCCATGGTTACCCCACTTGAACATTCGCAGCAGCCTTGGTTGGATATCTGCTGCATGGTTTGAACCATCGTGTTCATAAGTTGAGTCTGGGCAGTCAAGAAGGCTCCCAGGTTCTGCATATCGACCTGCGGCGGTTGAGGAATCGGCTCTTCATTCTGGTTGTCCGCCTGGTTAGCTCCACTTCCACTGGCTCCAACATTTCCACGTGTCCTCACCATCTGTTGCAAGCTTCCAAGGTTAAGAAAAGAAGAAAGCATAGACAGTAAAAGAACTTATGTGGGGAAACAGTGTAACATAAATTATTTAGCCACTTTATTGATATAATATAAGGCAGTATGGTTGCTCACAAGTGCCTAAGGGCAATGCAACACATACGAGACACTCACAACGAAAAACAAGTAAGCAGACATAGGACTCTATGACGACTCACACCTAATGGTGACTCTGAAGAAAAGACGCGACTCAATTATTCGAGTCTCAACACTACCCTCGGCTAGACTCGATCACTCATCGAGCCAACCCGGCTGCGGCTCCCCCTGAGCATACATCGTGGGTGTTCGCATCGGGCGAATCGATCCTCAAGACCTCATCGCACTGGTGCAAAGACCCCATCGACTCTGCTGGTCCCGGCCGCTCGCTCTGCACCGTGCCTCTGCCTGCTCCTCCGGATCCGATCGTAACTCGGGGATCGCTCGGCTCGGTCCGTATAAAGCCATCTCCAACTCCTGGATCTTCGCATGGAGTGGGCTAAGCCCTCCGCACCGGATCCTCGCCTCCGTGACCTCGCCGCGGGTCCTCTCGCAGCCTCTGGACTATCTCGCCCAAGGCGCCCTCTGGCGATGACGTACCTCACGGTGGGTGATAGTGGCATCCTCCTCTCGCAAGTTCCATCCTCTCCAAACGATTGTCTCGACGTGGATGGTGACGAAGACGGTGCCTCCAACTCTGCGGAGTAAGCGCGGGCAATCCGCCGCATCGCTGTCGTCTTGTCTCTGGATTCCAGCCTCAAAAGAAGACCTCCGACCGTGATGTAGATAGGACGGCTCGCCCTCGTCCTTTCCCGAGCATACATCGTGATCTTGACATCCCAGCGACGCCAAGTCCCGCCTGCACCACCAAGTCCTCGACATGGTGGTCAAAACCTCCGAGCAATCGATCATACGCCATAATTCCGCGCGATCCTCCGGGCGCTCTCCATAGGTATGGATCATCCTCATTTGCCAAAACAAACCTTGTTTAAATTAAACAGAGAATAATAAAAATTCAGCATAGGTATGAAACAAGAGAGAAGAGATAAGTCAAGATTTCATTGATATTCTTGCTCAAGTTGATTAGGTCTTTAGAAAATAGTTTTACCCTCCTAGGCACAACCAAACTAGGGTCAAGTCCTACAGTCACCTTGCTCTGATACCACCTCTGTCGGGACCCGAACCTGCAGATCCGGACCCTCTGTGTATTCTGTGCCAGTCCAGGATCACGCTAGCACACACAGTCATACAGGGTTGCACATCACAGACATTCACGAAGATATAAGAATAATTAGTGCAAACATGTATATAAACCGAGTTGTACGACCTTATGGTCTCCTTACAGATAAGACAGCCACACGGGGCTTACATTATTCAGAGAAAAAGAAATAGCAGCGGAACATAAACAAATGTCGAGGAAGCCTTCATCTTGCCACAGGCAACCGACTGGGCTTGCCCCCTAGTTGTTCGAATCCTCGATGTACTCCTCCTCCCAAGCTGGTGTAGTCTCATCCACTGAGGTTGGGGTTGATAAGCAAGGTGGGGTGAGTACACAAGGCACTCAACAAGTAATGCATGTAATGCGATGCTATTACTACATGCAAAGCTTATTCCAAAGGGTTGGCTTAAATGGTTCTTTTGCATCAAACAGCAATTTTAAACCAATATCTTAATTAGATTAAAGCATTGGAACAGTTATAAGTAATACTAATTTCTTCAAATGGTTTTTCCTCGAAGATTCTCAGCACACACCTTAATAGTTCATTTTAACACTTGGCACACACCACCCTTCCCACATTTTGTTTATGAAAATCTACCCTTGATCAGAATCCCGAGCAATGCTCAATACATGAGCGCGCTATTCAATAGTTTTGACACTGCAGAGGTTGTACACTTTACCCACAAGATACAACCGCCACCACACAGTGATTGTCCGCAACAAAGCTTTTCAGAACCTCTACCTTAACTAAAGAACCTCTCCAGATTGCCTTCACTATCACTTCCTCACACAGAGCCAAGTATAGGACCGGCCAATCACCGTTGGATGGGCACCAAGCCGTAGCACGTACGCTCCCCATACAGATACACCCCTGTACCGTCACCCCGAGGTATCGAGGAAAGATATCGTAACCCTAGTCAACTAGGTCTGTCCCATATCGCATATGTGGTTGTACGGGTGACTCGGATCAAAGGCTTGCAAGGTGAAGTCCTTAATCACCAAGGCAAGACTTCCAACACTCAACAAAGGCACACAGACTCACAACACTCATCAACCCAATGCCACACAGCCTACTCGTACATAGCCTCTTGCCACTTGCCCCAGCCTAAATCATTTCCCACCCATTGATTATTGTGCAACACATGCCAAGAATAACTCAACATCAAGATGGAACCACACAGTCACCATACTTCCATATCATCATGTGGCATCATCACACCACTTCCAAAATACATTCAATATTCCATTAGTCAATTTTGTAGCATTTTTCAAAGATCATTCATGACTCGTTGTAAGGCTAAGCATCTACTCACTGCCTAGCCTCCCGTGTTGGCACAATATTAACATCCAACCAATATAATCAAACTTAGGGTGACAATGATTTAGGCATACAATTAATAATTCAAGGTGGCATAACAAAATGGGTTGATTAACTACATTATCCCAAATCAATTTAAATTCATTTTAAATAAATAAGCATGCATAGTTTCAAAGCATAAACTACATTTTAAAACCTGGGATCAAAATGATCAAAGCATCACTTGCCTTCAAAGAGTTGCTGGTCGTGTTCAAGCTTGGTCTTGAGCGACGAATTCTTCCTCGAAACTTTTCGCAAATTTGCGTCACGCGAACAACAAAATATACAATAAAAATCTAATACAGAGGACTAAATGGCCTCAAAAATTCAAATAAAATTCATCATTAAATAGATCATAATTTTATGAATTTTTAGAAATTTGAATCACCCAAATCCGAGTTAAAATGCAAAAGTTATAGTCATTTGAAGTTTGAATAAAATCAAAATACAGAAATTAAGAAATCCGATTTTTCCCAATTATTTTTATACTGAAAATTCGCATTTATGACATCAGCATTGCATCATGATGACGCCAGCTCATAAAAGAATTTCGTCAAAATATTTTTATATAAAACATATTTATGACGTCGCGATGACGCCAAGACGACACGCGGCGACCTCTAGTGCCGCCACGCTGTTTGATTCATGGGTGGGTCCACGGTTTGGCTCGTCCACCGTGGATCGGCAAGACTGCGTGCTCATGCACCGGTGACGCAGCCGTGGCGCCGGCGACGATCTGCGCAGCTAATCCCGACGCGACACGCGGCAAGATCCGCATCGCCCCATCAACGGCCGGATCTCACCCCGCGATTCGGCGACGCCGCACTCCACGCCCCACGCGTCACGCATCCAACGGTGCACCAACTCAACGGTCCGATCCGGTCTCACCTCACCAACGCCACACGCGTCCGAATGTGATTCGATGGGGTGCGGCGTCATCTCCGCCAGACGCTCAAATTTGAACGCACGGATCCGCGCGCCACCGATCTACTCACACCGCCGCTCGATCTAAATCCAACGGCCCACGGTTCCCGAGTGTTTATTATTCAGCCGCCACGCGGCACAATCTCACGCGCTCACTAACGATCCAACGGCTAAGACAAAACATATCGCGAAACTAGATCTAATCCAAGCCGTCATCTAGATCTAACGATCAAGATCAACTAACGGTAAACCTTAGGGTTAATCCGCATCGTCCATAATGCATCTAACGGCACGTATACAAACTAAAAGAAAACAGAGAAGGGCGACGTGGCACGATCCTTACCCTCCTTGCGATCCGACGGTCAACGGTGCTCGAGTCCGGCGATGGCGCGCGGCGGTGCAAGCTTGCCGAGATGAGGAAGACGACGTAGTCGACGGTGTTCGGTGGTTCCCGGCGAGAAGATCTAGCGATTCGACGAGGCTTGACTCGGCGTACCATCGGTGACCTCGGCGACGGCGAAATGGACCGACGGCGGCAAACGGCGGAGAACAGAGGCGCGCAGAGGAACAACTACGGCGAGCTCTCCGTGGTCTCTAGAGCGCCTTGACGCGCGCGAGGAGTCAAAAGACGCAGCGAAAGGAGCTCACGACGCGCTCGGTGCACTTTAAGGGGCCTCGACGCGCGCGCTACAAGCGGCGAACGAGCGGAAACGGCCGGCGGCATTAGCTCCGTGATCTCGCCAAGACGACCGATGTGGCCTCTCCCACCGTTCGGCGGCGATGATCCAAAGGCGCACGCACGCGACGACGTGGCTCTCTCACGTGCATCCGATCAGATCGAACGGCTCGGACCGGCGACGCTTAGGGTTTCGCGCGGTTGGGCGGCGACACGCACAATAATGGGCTCGCCCATTATCGCTCAACTAATTTTAAAATCATTTCACATTTAAAATAATTCTAGAAATTCAATTAAATCATTTGGAGCTTTTAAAATAGCGTAAAATTCTAGAAAAATTCCAGAAATTACTTTGAGATATTTGGAACTCAATTAAAATATTTGTAATAAAACTTTGCAAAAACTTTTCCATTATTCAATTGTTTTCAAGAAAAACTCTATTTGAATAAATCCAATTAAATTTAAATAAATTCCCAAAAAAATCACAAAAATAAAAATACTCCAAAATTTAAGTTAGAGCAAAAATTGGGGTTTTACAAGATATCCAACCCGTTTTTATCCCTAGGTACTACTGGCCGCAGGAGGCGATAGTACCGATTTTGTAGCGAATTAAGATCAGGTTATGGATTGTGTTGATGTAATCGTATATTATTATGAACAGTGCTATGTGATGTATTTCTAGTCTGTGTTGGTTGCAGGACTCTGAGGTTAGGTCATGGTGAGGTGAAAGCGAGACTGAGACTAGGCTAGAAGAGCTGAGGTCCAGAACGGTCGAGGGGCGTCGGAAGATGATTGAGACCAGGAAGTGATTGCAAGAAGGGGAGATAAGGAGTGAGAGCATGAAGCATTGGTAATGAACATGGCGGGCAACGGCATAGACCGTGACTAGGCTCAGGGAGGAGTCGAGGTCCAAAACGGTCAAGGAAGCTGGTGCCGTCATGGTGAAGCAGTCAAGAACACGTGTCGTCATGGTGAAGCAGTCAAGAACACGTGTCGCACCAAGAGACTTGGACCCGTTTGCAAACGAGAACGGTTCGGGGGAATTCGGATGCGTGAGAGACTTGGCAGCAAGTCATTAGGGCTATGTGGAAATCGCGAAGCATGGCGATGCTTCGAGGAGAAGGAAGACTGGTCATTGGGGCAAATTGGTAAATTTATTCAATACTGGTGGTCGAGGCGGTTTGAAAAACCGCGGCAGTGGCCTAAGTGGTTTAGATCACGCCAAAGTGGTTTTGACGCAAATTCGGGCTCACGAAGCGGATTTGGCGTCAATGCAATAGCAGCTTTGAGAAACATGTTTGTGTGAGTAAAAAACCGATTAAGGGTGTTGGGTTTCAGATTAGCCTATATAAAAAGTGGATGGTATCCACTCTAGTGTCCAGGTTTAGGGTTATGGTTTTCTCCACTATATAAAGAGATGTAAGGAGAGGAGAGGCATCAAGTCTTAGACTAAGATATTATGAAGTTTAGGGTTTCCATAAGATTTTGTTGTTCTTGT
This sequence comes from Otatea glauca, assembly GCA_036346275.1. Classification (NCBI taxonomy): domain Eukaryota; kingdom Viridiplantae; phylum Streptophyta; class Magnoliopsida; order Poales; family Poaceae; genus Otatea; species Otatea glauca. The sequence continues at coordinate 7,896 of JAYEVK010000327.1, read as the reverse complement.
GTGGGTTTGTGAGTGCTTTTTGAGAGCTTTGCCCTCAAGTGAGAGGCTTTGTAATCCATCTTCATGCTCTGAAATAAAGATCACTACCTTGAAAAAGGCCATCTGTGGCAGTTCATAACTGCCATCAGTGGCGGTTTTTGAACCGCCACAGATTTAGTGCCACTGATAATCGAGGATTATCGGTGGCGGTTCTAGAACCGCCACGATAAGACTATCTCGTGGCGGTTTTTGGCCAGAACGACCATCGATATTCGGTATCGATGGCGGTTCGAGCCAAAAACCGCCACTAATCATCCAAGTATCGCGGAGGTTTTTGATAGAACCGCATCGATACTCGATGTATCGCTGGCGGTTCTATCAAAAACCTCCACTGATACTTGGATGATTAGTGGTGGTTTTTGGCTAGAACTGCCATTGATACAACTATCAGTGTCGGTTGTATATAAAACCGCCACTAATAGGCCTAGTATCAGTGGCGGTTTTTTGATAGAACCACATCGATATTACGTCAAGAGCGGTTTTGGGCCAAAACCGCCACGATAATCCCACACGAAAAATAAAAATCGGCATTTGTGGCTAGCCTCAGCAAAAGCTAGCCATGCCTTTTCATTATGCACATTGTTGTTTCAGTTGACATCACTAGTTCAAATGTAAGATTTATTAGCATAATCATTTTAAAAAAACTGTGAGATACAAGAGAGATAAAAACGGGATGCTGGGCATAGAAGAATTTGAGATAACAAAAAATAGCTAAAATTCTATCTACTTACTAATCACTTGAAGGTTTTTATGCAACTCTCTGGCAACTTCAAGGAACTGAAAACCACTCAACTCTTCCATGTGCACCGCTGCCAAAATGAAATCAACATCTTGTGCAGATTCTCAAGACATCGGAGTGCCTCTATGGGACTTGAATACACTGTCACTGGAAAAAAGGGAAAATTTTTAGTGTCTATTCTGAATACAAAAAATTCTCAAAACTATAAAAGAAAGAGTTTCTGCATGCAGACCATTGCAAAGTCAAAATCAGTGACTGAGGAATATTATGAAGGATGGAAAAAGTAGTAGTAATAAAATATCTACTTAAAAAGAACATGGATTGCTGGCAGGAATTGATGGCGCTTACCATAAAAGTTGAGTTTACAGAGCATAGACCTTGCTAAATTCGCATGATGTTTATCTTCATCGATGACCATGACACTAAGCCCATCAGTAGTGCATCCTTCTGTTCTTTGAGCCATGAGTTTCTCAATGCTAGAGTTATTCTGGTTTTTGAGCTTTATTTTTGTGTGTGAAGCACTTGATCCTGATGAGCCATTGTTTCTAACAAGAAACCAGCATGATGAGCAAGAAAAGTATGATTCACTCAGAAAACCACGCATTTCTTTAGTAATTTTTTCACTTGGTTAGTTTATCAAACTATTACAAACACATGAAATAACTTCATATGAAAAAATAACCATGTAAGGCAAACACATGAAATATTTAGTAGTGTCACTCGCATGTGTGTGTGTTCCTAAAGAAGACAAAAGTACATGCTACACTAGCACAACCACTGACAAAAGAAGTGGCATTGACAAAAGAAGGGGTTCCCATTTGAAAGGAACAAAGAGTTATTTACACTTTGTAATGAAATGTAATTGAAGTAACAAAATCCTAAACTAGTGGAGGTAAACTAGAAGCCTCACGGTCTTGAGGTCGGAGGCATGTGCTTGTGAGACAAGAGTATGGATGATCAATCGTTGTTGTCTTCGTCATAAAACTCGCTTTTTGTTGATTATTTCCTTCATGATGAAGTAGGCGAGCTGGCCTCGAATGGCTTAGATTTCGAAGAAGCAAATCTAATGTAGATAACTTGAGGCACTATAAGTATAAAAAACAAAATTAAGAGAGTATATAGAAATTGAGTGGTGTGAATCAATCACTACTACAGAAAAGCTTATCACGCATTTGCTTCCAACCGTCTGTAACCATGTGTCAGTGATGTTACGGCATATCACAGACGGTTTTCAAATAAACCGTCTGTGATATTATCATATCACAGACGGTTTTATTTAAAAACCGTCTGTGATGTGATGATATCACAGACGGTTTTTGTTTGAAACCGTCTGTTACATCATTACATCACAGACGGTTTTAATTTTGAACCGCCTGTTACATCTTTATATCACAGACCGGTTTTAATTAAAAACCGTATGCGATAAGACTTCTAATAGGCAACCATTTCTCTATTTATTGGCTAGCCTGAGGAAATGCTAGCCACGCCCTCTGGAAAAAAGCAGATTACAGAATAACTAAACTCATGCTACAAAAACATTACAACCATTTAAGAAATGAACTTAGATATATTAACCAAATGTAACTCAATAGCATTAACCAATTAATAGAATACACAACTACAATTTACAAATCCACAACACAAGTTTGACAATTAACCCAAATGGTAATTTAGAAAAAATACGACTCCTCAAGTTATACTGGCAAATGTGGAACTCGCCTTTTTGTGTAAAACTTGACTGAGCAAGAAGGCACAAAGCTATCCTCGAATTCGCCCAGATCAGCCTCTTCCAACGCAGCTTGTTACCCGATTAGGCGTTTTCTTAGTGACAAGGAGTTCCATGTTGTGGCAAACGTAAAATCCATAACGGTTATTTCCTTTCCTGCCGTGGCACTCGCAAATATAGATTTGGTTAGTTCCAATCACTATTACATAGTTTACATAGGATTATTGTGTACAATGGATATCGGAAACTTAAAATCGTGATTCACCGCGCTATCCTTGCCGTAAGGCCCTCCATAAGCTTTGTACACTTTGAACGCGCTTACGTGATTGCAAGAAGTTAGCCTCACTATTCCAGAGAAACATACACGCTTGAACAACCTACATGACCATGTTATCTTTGGAGGAAACGTGATTAATTACCCGTGATTAATTTTGCGATAGGTTGTAAGTCGTGGCTGCCACTCTGTGAAGGAATCAAGGTAAATAACCCGATTCGCCGATGGATGAATTACAATGAGAACTCAAAGGAAACCTACATGTATGTCGGCATGGTCAATTAATGTAATGCGAGTTGCGAGCATAGTGCAAATCAAACTAGCACTTACCCCGGGTTGTGTGGTAAAAGTATGAACTCTTTATCTTTTGAGCCGCCAAGGCCTCTCCGACGTGTTTATCGACAAATCCGTAATCTCTGTCCCATTGTTTGCTTGGAGACTATGTGTGAGTCCAGAAACCCACCGTTGTTCGCTCACACGCTTTCCTGATCATGTATCTAAATATACGAAAGCATTGAGTCATATATATATATATGACTTTTATCGATATTACACGAATGTAGAATGTGAATGCACACACTTACAATGTCCAAGATCTCAAGAGCGCGGCGTCGAGGTTGAAGACGCCAAAAGGTCATTGAAGTCTACCGTGAAGAATCCCGATGACTCATTGAATAGATGCTCATACTTGAACCGATCGATATACTCGTTATGCGGTCTTGCACAGCTTTTAGCTTGTTGCATGCACCAATTTTGCAATCGACGCAAGCAATAGAAAGGTTCTTCATACGCCTCCTGTTACAAAAGGCTCTCCTAGCCGGTATACTCGGATAATGGGCAATTGATAGTCCAATTTCTTCGTGATTTGCTTCGCTTGCCCTTGACTTTTTTTTTCGCCATAAGAGTCTCACGGAGACGAGTGGGCACCATCCCACTAAATGTCCTTTGATGCAGGGGCACGGAGCCGATTTGGTGCTCGCTAGGGTGCATCATATGGCTCAGCGCTTAGGGAAGCTCGTGATGGAGGACGGCGCCGTGGAGATGTCGCCGGGCCACTGGATAAAAGTGTGAATGGCGCCCCAAAGTGTCACAATCTCATCGTTTGGGGGCATCGGTAGTGGGACGGTCTTGAAATTATCGCTTACACCGCCCACACTAACCTTCGTGAATCCTTGTGCCATTAAGGGTGCCGCACCAAACAGCTGCCTTCAATAAACGGAACGCGACGACTCAAGCAACCAAAATAAGAGTGGCACCATGGACAAGTCTCACTTGGAGAGTGCACAGCGTGGCCACCTACATAACGGTACACAATTAGCTATCAAGTCCAACAGCCTATTTGTATGGAGCATTCAAGACATATATATAAGTACCTTGATGTCACGCATGGAAATTTCCCATGTTCAAATTGGGAGTGGCAGACGACAAATTGCTTCTTTTTGGTAGTGGGGTGATTTGCCCACATACATCCGGGACTTGCGCAGTGATTATTGAGCCTTTCTCGAGGCTTTTTATCTTATTGTTGAATTCTTCTCTTAGTCTTTCCTCAATCCTTTGTACCGGTCGTTCCTCTCGCTCGCTTTGGTTCTCTTCCTATTCGGTATTTGTTTGAGTCGCTGAAATCTTGACTTCAGGAACAAAACCCCAATGCCTCGCGTGCAACCTGTGGTGTTCATTGTTTCAAAGCTATGGAGAGTACATCTTTCTCCCGTCGGCAAAAAGTGCCCTAAGATTGTGTACTCAACGCCACCGCAAGATCTCGAAAAGTTAATTCACTTACGAAATTAAGAACTAATTACGCATAAAATTGGAAGTCCGATATCTTACTACTGCTAAGGCATTTCTCGTCATGGGGTTTGTAAAGGAGACGGTGTTTAAGACGTGGCACTTGACCTTGCTCTCACCAGTTTCTAGCGTCGGTCAACGATACATGCAAATGGCACATGTGCCTCCTCGTCCTCCCTCTCCCATTGGTCCCTCTTCCCTGCGTATCCAGCCGTGCCAAGTCCGTGGGGTGGGTGCTCCTTGCCTGCAGGGCCTTGTGGGCTTCACTTTGACGCACGAATTCATCCGTCGTCTTCGCCTCAACAAAATTTTGCCATACATCCTCAGTAATGAACCCGTACTTAGTGAAGGGAGTCTTGTCCTTATTGACATATTCCTTGACAAGGGTGCTCTTGAAATTCTTCCACGCCTTTCCCGCCACTAGCAGTGCATACCGTCGCACTAAGATCGCAAAGTCTTCTGGGATATCGAACAAAGACATAATTTCTGTCACCAAGTCGTTGCGGCTCTCATCAGTCAGCGACTTCCAGGACGGACATGTGATGGGGACCCGTTCCCGTGCGACTATCTCGCACAATGTCCTAAATGCATTCACCGCCTTTCTTGGTTCGGTGGGGGCCCCATCCTTTCGATCAACCGCTGATGGTATATCGTCTGCGGGCCTTTTATTTGCTCCTCTTGGACCTCGAGGAGGTTTTCTTTTCGGTGACTCATCACATCCTTCAGACGGCGAATGAGGGGACACCATCTTGCAATCTAGGTTGGTTGTCGTGGCACAATAGGAAAGAAAAGTAAACAAACATGGAAGGCTACCAATTGATGGCTGCTTTTATTTAATGGGTACAAAGGTAGTTCGAGAAGGTAAGTTGAGAGAAGCAATTCATGATATTTTAGTTATAAGTTCTCGTAGTAATGTCTAACTTGGTCTCCGACACTAGTCCGGATCACACCATGCACGCTTGGCTTGAGTAATCTTGTTGTAGTTGCTAAATCGAATATGCCCAAAAATGAAGGCAGTAATCTTGTTGTAGTTACTAAATCGAAGTGAATTTCTCTCATAGATAAACACACCACTTAATGGACAGTCATACACCTCACCAGGATGGATTGAGGAATAGCAAAGAATTAGAAAATGTGCCTCATCTCAAACAAATATCTAGTTCTAATGTTCTTTGTTACTACTCGTACATATCTCAACGCTTTGTTTCTACTGACTTCATAATGTAGGTATGTAACAACAAGATTACAACGCCAATGAAAATCGCTATGGTTTTTGCTTCTCCACCACCAAACGAAAATTGGTGAGAGGGGAGCAATTATCGGCACTTACTTGAAGCGAATTTCACCATGTATTTCGTGGGGTAATATATAGTTGCAAGAATTAAAATAATAAAATCGTCCAATTTTTAACCTAGATCTGCATTTTATATTGGCAACATTCTTTTGTCACATTGTTAGTGTTTTTAAAATAAGAACAACAAGGTAGACATGTATTTCAATTTAATTACCCAAACATCAATAGTTTATGTTGTCTCGCACAAACTGAAGTAGTGAGATTTCTAGCTAGCCTACTTGAGGTTTAGATAGAGGGGAGCGATTATCGGCACTTACCGAACGAAAATCGATGGGGAGGCGTCAGCGGTGCGGTCGGCGATGGGGAGGCGTCGGCGAGGGGGCGGCGTCGTCGATGGGGAGGGGGCGCCGTCGGCGAAGGGGAGGCGTCGACGAGTTGGGCGGAGACGAATACTTAGGGTTTTGAGCGCGTGAGTGGAAGAGTAGAGAATGAATGATCTGCCATAGTGGCCTTTTTATATGTCTCCCATATCACAGCATTTGCCCTAGATTAGAACCGTCGGTTATAAAATATCACGATTTGGTTCTAGCTTAGAACCGTCTGTGATATTATTTTATCACAGACGGTTCTATATTAGAACCATCTGGGATAGTTTTTATCGTAGACGGTTATGTATTAGAACCGTCTGTGATATAAACTATACCACATGGTTCTATTATAGAACCGTCTGTGATGAAGATTGACACAGACCTTCGCTAAGGTAAATCCAAAGTTTGGCCTTCTTTACATAATGTAATCGATATGCAATTGTAGATGAAGCAATATAAGTAAAGGAAAGGAAACTATATTAAATAAATCGATGCATATATACACAAAGTTGTTTTTAATTTGAGCATCTCATTACAAACAACTCTATTATCTTCTAGAGCTAGTACACTTAAAATCATAACTCCACTTGCTTATTCTTTTGTATAAAATTAGCCCTTCATGATGATCGACGCGTGTAGCTAGCTTCTTCGGGTTGTTCTTCCCGGACTGTGATGCTCTTCCGATAGGAGGCAACTCTTCAATTGATTGTATTCTTCCTCATCTACTACATTCTCTACTCGACAATCCTCCTTTTCCCTCAAAACTACATGTCTCTTCTTGTTGGACGGGTCGATTACATAGAATACTTGAACAGCTTGGTTAGCGAGTATGAATGGTTCATCTTGGTATCCGACGCGTGCGAGGTCGCATGAAGAGTGACACCGTGATTTGTCAACCTTCACGGCCGGAGGTGGACCCAACGATACCAAATAAGGGGATCTTGAATAGTACATAGTCAAGCTCCCAAATCTCTTCTATGAACCCATAGTAGGAGCTCCTCGTTGACCTAACGGTGTTGAACGATCTATGCGCACACCATCGCTCGTTTGTGCTCTTCATATCCTCGATCTCTCGTAAAATGTGTACCCATTTAAGTCGATCCTTTCCATGTTACAACCTGTAAATGTTAGCCCTTTGCCAACCATGTGAGCATATCACCCGACGAGGTCCTGTGATGGGTCGCTCCTTCACTATCTCGTTAAACCAAGGTTATGCTGTCTCGTGATCCAAGACTCTTGCCGCTGATTCTCCGTGTAGCTGCTGCTTATGCTCGTCGATGTACGGGACACTACAGCCATATGTTGCAAAACCGTGAAATGAGCTTGAGCATAGGAAGCCGAATCAGGCGTGATTGCTTTCCTTCCGATGGTCCCGATGCTCTGGAGTCTCTCCTCATGACGAGATCGAGGCACACCTATTGGTTCGACTGAGCCATGTAATCGACGCAACTCTATGACTTCTTCGGTTGCATAACCTTCGACAATCCTACCCTCACGAGATCGATTCCATAATGAGACTTGAGAATTCCCATATACCTCTCGAATGGGTACATGCTACGAGGAACACGGGCCCGCATATCTTTATCTCTATCACAAGGTGAACAACGAGATGGACCATGATATCGAAAAACGACGGAGGAAATACATCTCAAGATTACATAGAGTCATCAC